>JAASFI010001130.1:0-11209 GCA_023333705.1 Globisporangium viniferum | reverse complement strand
GACAACCAAAGGCAGCCAGGAAGGAAGCAAGCAACGCAATAGCGCGCCAAAAAAGCCCAGCGGGCCAAAAAGCGCGCGCGAGCGGCTCGGAATTCGAAAAGAGGCGCGCGCGATTGCGTTCAGGCCGGCTGCCCATACAAATATACAAATAACAACAGTCAGCACATAGAGTGAGGAGGTGACAAACATTTGGCGGCTTGCCAGCGCACCATGCTCCGGCAACGTCCCGGTATTGAAACACGTACGTGGATCTTTATGGACGATTGGCATGCGTTCACATGGCGCGTGTGTAAAACGCTGCTGTTAGGATTGGAATGAGGTCGACGGGGTCCATGCAATCGATGTTGAAGGTAAAAGGTTGCGTCACGTCACTGCGTCACCAGAAATGTGGTTTGGTACTTTGATACTTCGACTGGTACTTAAACTTTGATACTTAACTGTGATACTTCGGTACCGCTATGCTCTTCAGTATCAGACACATCTGGAGCAGAAAAGCATGATCGGCGTCGATGAACGCCACAACAAGCATGACGCTGGCGCTATCGCCGCTGCCAGCTCAGTGGCGACTGAGCCCCTGGTGCTACTCGCAGCTAGAGCCGCCGCTCTTTTCCGCCCACTGGACGAGATCGCAGCGTGTCTCGACTTCTTCCCGTGCGCGATCCGCAGCGAGCTCTTCGCGCACTTGACGCACGAGCGGCTGCGCGGGCTGGAGATCTGCTGGAAGCGCGATCATCCACCACCTATTGCTGATCAGGACGACAGCGCTGGTGATGCTGATGGCGAATGGTCGCTAGAGAAAGAGACCGAGCGCGAGTGGTGCGTGCGTAGCAAGAGCGTCGGCGCGATCGACAGCCACAGAGGCGGCGGGGGACGCGCTCCTCGCAAGCGCAGCTTCCGACAGGCGTTCTGGGAGCACCGCTTCCGCGCTCTGCTGCGTGCACGCATCTCGCTCGACCAGACGAGCAAGGAAAATGAAAGCTTTCATAACAACACAGTGCTCACCATGGTTGATACTTCAACGAGTGGTGGTGCCGATGGCTCGTGCAAGGATCAAGAACACAATCGAAGTTATAGTCATGGTGACATTGACGCAGAGGCGCTCGAGTTGTTCCACGACGTCGTGCGACATCTAAAAGTGCATGGACGCGAGGTGACTCCGCAAAACGCCGCGCTGATCTCCACTCTCCAGCAACTGCAGCGACTGGAAGTGCATCACCCGGAGCAGCAGAAGACTTGCTGGACGTCTCTCATTCAACTGATCCAGAGCCACCCGAGCCTGACGGAGCTCTGCTTCTTCCACGGCAAGCTGAGCGATACTCAGCTGCAGCAGATCCGACTCGCGCTCGTAGCGAGAGCTGCAACAAGTCAAGCGCACCCCGCGAGTATCACAAAACTCGAGTTCGTGTCCATGAAGATCCGCAATCGAGGGTATCGCGAGCTCACGTCGCTGCTCAGCGAGTGCCAGCAGCTCACGGTCGTTCGGCTTTCGAGTTGCATCGCGGATTTTGAGAACGAAGAGCTTGTTGCGAACGCGCTCAGTCTGCCGCGTCTCGAGAGCTTCTCTTTGGAGCACAACGACCTGGAAGACGACGCGTTCGTTGCGATCGCCAACAGGAAAGCGCCGATGTCGGTCACCCACCTCCAGCTCGACAGCAACGCGATCTCGGTCGCAACGCTGAGCGGCATCTGCACTGCGTCGCTCGACGGGTTCCTCAAGCTCCAGAAGCTTGAGATGCGCAACAACATTGACGTTGGTGACGCCAGTATCCACGCGCTCGCGCCAATGCTCTCAACGGGCGTCACGCTAACGCACTTGGATCTGTACAACTGCAACTTTGGACTCGAAGGCGCAGCGACCCTGCTACTTGCGCTCAGCAAGAACAAGGCGCTCAAACATCTGAACATTGGTCACAACTTCTTTGGGAGCAGCTTTGGCGACTTGCTCGCTGACTTCCTGCTCGCCAACTCGACGCTGGAGTTTCTCTACATGAACTACGTGGGTTTGGGTACTGCTGGATGCACCGAGCGACTGCGGCAGGCGATGCAGAACAATCTCAGCCTGGTCGAGGTCTCGATCGGCGCCAACAGACTGCGAGACGACGGCGCCGACGTGCTCTTCCAGGCGGTTGTGGAGCGATCTCGCAGGAAACCGTACGCACTTGTGGATTTGAGTGGCAATTTGCTCACTGGGAAAGGCTTCAGCGCCATCGCGAACACGATCGAGCGCGCGTCTTTGCCCAGTTCCCTTGGGCCGCAGAGCTACGAGATTGTGTCGCAAAAGCGTCGAAAGCTTATGCCGCCTCCACCATATGATCCAAGATCAACGGAATCTTCATCACACATTCTGATCCGCGAGCTGAGCTTACTGGACAACAATTTTCCGCGAGATCTTGAGAACGGCGATGCGCTGGAAATGCTCCAGAACCGCATCGAGACGGTGCACACAAACACCTGGGTCGGTAAGCGCAATGTGTACGATGACGAGGTATGAGCAGGTGCGGTAGGATGGATGGTACTCTTTCGCAATAGAATGGGGAAAGCAGACTTGCTTCTTGATTTTTACAAATACCCACACACTTGACTCGAAATCAAACAACGCCTTCTCGCTCAACGCCAAGATCTGATTTGAGCTTCGTCAAACAACAACAACGAAACAAAATTGCACGCACTGACCTTTTCCACTGTACATCTGGAACTCCATCATCTGACGTTCTTTACGTGCTGGTCACCTGTTGGATCATCGACAGCACCTCGATTCGAATGTCGCTCCGCCACTTGACTCGCTGCTGGCGTCGCTCTCGATCTTCTTTCCGCTCAATCAAGTCCCGTTTGCGGTCTTCAAGCTCGTTGATGCGGACGTCCAAGGATCGAATGAGCATGTTCCAATGACTGTTGGTGTTGTCGTTTTGGTTCTCTTCGTCTTCAGCCTCTCCATCCTCATCCTCTTCATCACTCTCGTTGGAGTCGCACGAATGCTTTCTGTACGACTGCTTCTGTTTCTTTTCCTTCTTCCTGGAGCAGGAGGCGCACGCAGCTTTCACCTTGTTCATAATGTCATTGGACTTTCCGTACGACTTGCCACTTGGATACGTCTTTCGTGGCTTGAACCCGCTCAGCGAAGCTGCTTTATCAAGACACAACAAAGTGTTAGTATTGCCATCCAAATTGTTGATTTTCACAACTCAAAGCTGATCTCACATTCGTTGTCGTTCAAGTCGATCGAGAGAGTGTCGATTTCATCGTCTTCATCATCGTCCACATCTAAAAGGCCCCAAATGAAAAAGGCAAGTTAGTTCATGAGTGTGTGATGCTGAGCATGCGATCACAGCAACGTACCGATTGGGTTTTCATTTTCAAGGGAGCTGTCATCGTTTTCTGGTTCAGACACACTCGACGGCGAGTTCGTGAGGTCCGAAGGGGACACATTTGGCTCTTCAATGGAATCAACATCACTACTACTCCTGTTTCCAGGAAGTGGTGCTGATAGTGGGATTGGCATTGCGGATGCTGGAACCTGGAACGCTGGGGCTGGTCCTTCAACGCGAGATGAAATGAGCACACTTTTTGCTTCTGCTTTGACCCCTAATGCAACTTCTCCGAACGAATCGAATCCTCCATATCCTAAAAAAGCAGCCATCGTACACCACAAAAATGGTTAGAAACTTTAGCGAAATATAAGCATTGGCAGCATTGTTCACATACTTTGCTCAAACAGCTTCAAAATCGCTTGCCCATTGAAGAAAATTTCCATCAGCTTCACACCTGCACAGCAGCAAAAAGTAACTGTTGTCAGCATGCACCACAGTAAAGAAATAATGGAACCTTTGGTGAGCTTACCTGGAGTTGCCTGGACGATGGCTTCAAAAAATGCCTTCAGTTTTTTGCTGCGATACAAGTCCATGAATCGATTCATACCGACGCAGACATTGTGCGTCATCTTTTCACTCCACTTGTACTTCTGCGCCATCTCGCTAACAAAAGTAGTGTAGTGCACTTCGGGTAACGCATCAACTCCAACTGACTGTCGCGAGTTGGATGAAGTCGCATTTCCATTCGGCATAATCTTGGACGCAAACGTGTTCTTGTGCTCTGGAATCCGCCTTTTCTTCCTTGTACTTGCTGAAGGTACTGCTGTGTGGTGCTTCCGGCTTCGCGAGCGTTGTGAGATAATAGCGTTGACTACAAACAATACATAACATGAGGATCGTGCATTTAATAAACGTTTTCATAACCATTGAAGTCACGTACAGTTTGTTTTCAAGGCTAGGTAGCCAAGCGCGTACGGGTCCGTTGGGTCCAACCAGTCTACATAACGAGAATCAAAGTGATTAAAGTGAGTATCAAAACAAGTGGTTGAAGTCGAGCGGCAGACAGCAAACTTACCAGCATTGAAGATTTTGTGTGCCACCGAGTCACTGTCGAAGATCGTATCCGGCAGATCTGTTCAGGAAAAAGAAAGATTCGATTAAACGTGCAAACGAATCACTGAAAGCCCTCGTACGTACAGAGTACTCACGGGCTGCGCGGGTGTAACTCGATTTCGTCAGGTAGTTCTTCCGCATGTCAACCAACTTGTTCACGACAGACTGCTCCGTTCGATCTAGCCAAATGAAGAATGAAGAAGAAAACAGGTAGGTCAGCACAAGTAACGCACAATTGCGTACTTCATAGTAATGGACAAGAAGGTGAGCACGACTGCAACGTACTCAGTCTTGCAGAAACAGCGGTGATGAGCTCCGAGTTCCCTTTTTCCTGGATGTCGAGGGTGATTTGCACCAGAAACTGAATCAGCATTTCGAGGTCGTTTGGCGACCACAACTTGGGCATTTTGTCGAAAATCGTCGGGTCATTGGTTCGCGGCGCCGGAAGGACGTTGTGGAAGAGCTCTTCCAGGACTTTGAATCGCGTCTCTTCAATTCCGCTGTGAGCTGCGGGTTGCTCGATACGTGAGTCAGTTAGAACGGTTTTCACTGCAGAGACTAAATTCGGTCGGGTAGCACACACATACTCTGCTTCTTGCCGATCTTCTTCTCTTTTTCGTACAAATCGCGTAGCGCATAGAACTTGCTTCGAGTTTCTGCAACTGACTTGCCTACAAGAATTGGTCACTCAGCCATCGATTAGCGTTGCTCCTTCACAACCGCCAGGTACTTTCGTGCAAACACTTACCCCAAATTTGCACCCGTGAGAAGAAGATGTCCGGGTTTCGCAGCAGCAAGTTCAGATATTGCTTGATTTTCTTCAAGAAGCGGGCAAGTTCATCGGGATGCCAGATCCCGCCGCTTTTGTTCTCAAGCATATTCGCAGTGGTCTCGTACAAATGCACATGCATCTCAACCGGTTGCCCATTGACATTCAGCACTACAATTTTGCAATAGCCAAAGATCAGCAGCAGCACACACTAAACCAACGTGTTCCCAATCACACAGCAAGCTCGACCTGGAAAGAAACTGCTTACCTTCGTTACGGAACGCTTTCGTATCCAATGCAAACGCAAACTGGCTCATCAACGAGCGCATCATCTCGGTAATGTCCGGCTCCGCTTTATCTACATTTCGCAAGCGCACACACACGCACACACAGTCAGTGTCAGTCAGTCACATGATGTCTTCAACGGCCATCGTCACTACTAGCAGCAACATGTCATTCATTCACCAACTGCCACAAGTACGCATCAGCTCCATTTTTTCCTGCGAAAGTCTCCATTCATTGGCTTACCTGGGAACTGCGCATGGACGCTCGCCGCGAAGAGCCCGTCGCAGCCGTAGACGTACTCGAGCGCGTGTGCGCGGAAGAGCTGCAGCAGCGCGTAGATCTGCGCGTCGCTCCAGCCCCCGTACATGCGCGTGACCTTGCCGCCGTGCGCGCTCATCGGGACTCGTCAATCAGTTGATCGATCGGATCGGTCTCTCTGCTTTTGTCCCCGTTTGCAGGAATGACGGCGTAATTTTTCGAACTAGGATGCGCGTGCCTTCAATCAAACAAAAAGCACTTGGTTTGAACCGGTATCAATACCGGTAATCTTCAACTTTTGAATCACAGCTTGAACAAAATACCGTTAATATACCGGTATCAGTAAATACCGGTTTCAGTTCAGTGAGCTCCATTTTGTTTTCGAGCCAAGCCCAATTGTGAAAAATACCGGTTTCAGGGAGCTTTTTGTTGCTTTATCGGTTGTTTGTTTTCGAGCCAAGCCCTGTTGTGGTGTGTGTTATTGGTGCAATTGGTGTGTGTGGGCAACAACAAGAAGATGGCGGACTACGAGTACGCGGAGGAGGGGAAGCCGCGCTCGCTGCTGATCCCCGTGAAGAACTCGGACCAGGCGGTCGAGGTGTTCGCCGACGAGATACCAGAGGACGTGAACGACATCATCGACATCCTGCGCGCTGAGGTCGCGCCGCTCGACGTGTGGCTTCAGTTCGCGGTACGTGTGATGAATGAACTGGAAAGCCTGCGCTCATGCCCGCGATCCACCGCCCTTTCTCGCTCTATGAGCTGTGGGGGGAAGTTGGGAGGGCTTGATGATTTGCTTCTCTTGTAGTGCGAGCATGAATGCACGTTTGGCTTTTTGTGCGGATAAGTACTTCTTTGCCTCGTTGCTGATGATTTTGCTGTCGATGCGGATGACATGAATGGGCGTCTCGATAGGTGGAGTACTACAACCAGGGCCAGATCAGCCAGTTCCAGGAGATCCTCGCGGTCGCGTCCGAGCCAGGTACGCTGTGCATTAACGCTTCCACCACTTGCTAGTGCAATCTTGAGTTGAGCTAACGCCTGCCTTGTGTTCCGTACCAAAACAGGAATCGAGGAGATCTACAAAGACAATGCGTCGCGCATGTGCCGCATCAAGTTTTTTAACGCGCTCGCGAGCCACGCGGTGAATGCGATGTGGAGCGAAGACGACGACAAGAAGAAAGAGGCGATCTCGCAGCGCGCGGTGGGCTACTTCCAGCGCGCCGATCGCCTCGACCACCAGCACCCGATGACGCTTGTGGGCAAGGCGCTCATGTTCATGGCAAAGAACGAAGACGACCGCGCTGAGCGATTCCTCAAGAGTGTGCTGATCTCCAATAAAACGAACCTGCCGGCGATCTTGGGGAAGGCGCTGCTGCTGTACCGTCGCAAGAAGTACGCGGAGGCGAAGAAACTGTACCTGGAAGCGATCAAGCTGCACCCAAAGAGCCCACAGGCGTCGCGCATGCGCATGTGCTTTGCGTACTGCTGCTACCATCTCGGCGCGGTGGAGAAAGCTCGCTCCGTGATGAAGTATGCTGCGTCGCTGGACGACACGAACGTCGACGCGGTCATTGCGAATGCGATCTGGCATCTCGGAAGTCTCAGCCGAGAAGAGCGAACTGCGAGCATCCGTGACGAAGGTTCCCGTTTTATGATGATGATCCACCACGCGCACGCGATCAACAAGACGAACCCGACCGTGTTGAACCATCTGGCAAACCACTACTTTGCGCAATGGATCCCGCTCCCGTGCACCGTGAGTGTCGTCCGCGGCTCGGTGGTGATCGCGACGTCCAAGGACATCTCGTCCGAGGTGTCTCCGGGCCAAATCATCTGCATTGGAGACAAGTACGTCGCGTACATCAGTTGCAAATCCGGTGCCGTGTCGTCGTCGTGCATCATCTTGGACGGCCCGTACCGCGACGAGTCGTCGACGTCGGCCAACCTGTCGCGCAAGAACTACGACAAGATGTTTAACCTTGCAGGCAGCGCGTTCCACAGCACCAAGATCGCGGAGATCCGCTCCGAGAGCTGCTACCTCATGGGTCGCGGTTGCCACGCCGAGGGAAAGTACAAGGACGCGTACAGCTACTACTTTAACGCAGGTCGCCTCTGGCCCAACTTTGTGCTGCCATGGTTTGGATTGGCGCAGATGTACTACGAGCGCAAGGAGTACGCCAAGGCGGCGACGTACCTGGAAAAGGCGAACAAGGCGTACCCAGAGAACGTCGAGATCTTATCGCTTTTGGGTCACGTCAATGGCAAATTGGGCAAAAAAGACGACGCCGTGATCTTGCTTCGTCGTGTTGTGGAACTCGAGCCTGGGAATGTCGACGCGCTGATCGGAACCGCGGAGCTCCTGCACTCATCGGAAGAGCGCAAGGACCAGATCATTGCCATCTCCTCGTACATTGCCGCGGAGAAGGTGATGAAGCATGCATCCGAGAGAGTGCCGATGGAAGTGTACGTGAATCTGGGTGTCCTGCAGCATCGCGTGGGCAAGACCGCGGATGCGATTCGCTGCTTCAAGCAAGCACTAAAGCAGATTGAAGCGGAATCAAGTATTGCGACCACCCCAATTGATGTGGAAGAGGACGAAGCCGAAGGCGGCGAGTTCAAGATCCCCAAGCCGACGGAAGAGAACGCCACGGTTCTGTACAACATGGGTCTGGTTTTTGAAGAAGTGGGCGAGCGTGACCAGGCGACCGCGATCTACGAAGCCATTCTCGAAGCGTTCCCAAAGTACATTGACTGCATTTTGCGTCTGGGTTGCCTGTTGCGCGACCGTGGTGATGAAGCTGGCGCGATCAAGAAGTTTGAGCGCGCGCTGGAGCTGGATCCGGTCTGCGCGGAAGCGTGTCTGCTCCAGGGCAACATCCACCTGAACAAGCGCGAGTGGTCGCTCGCTCAGAAGAAATTTGAAAAGGTCATGGGCATGCCGAACCTCAAGAACGACCCGTACGCGTTCCTGTCGATGGGCAACATCTTTATGAGCAACCTCGGTGAGAAGAACCGGTACACAAAGAACATGTCGCTCAGCGAAGGGTACTACAAGAAGACGATCCAGACCCACCCGAGCAACATCTACGCGGCGAACGGACTCGGCATCATGGTCGCGGAAAAGGGCAACTTTGAGTTGGCGAAGCAGATCTTCTCGCAAGTGCGCGAGGCGAGCCCCGACATGCCGGACGCGTGGATCAACCTTGCGCACATCTTTGTGGCTGAGGAGCGCTACGCGGAAGCCATCCAGCTCTACTCGGTGTGTCTGAGCAAGTGCTACAACGGGCAAGATTTAGAGGTACGTGTTTGTGTGTGTGTGTGTGTTGATACTGTGAGGTTTGTCTCAACGATGGTATGACGTACTAACTTGTTGACTTATGTTTTTCCATAGGTGATGCTCTACCTTGCGAAGGCGTACTATGAGTCTAAGAACTACCCAAAGTGTATCTCGACGCTGTCTCGGGCCATCCACATGCGTCCGAACGACATGCGCTTGTGGTACAACATTGGTCTCGCGCAGGAAGATTACGCAGTGACCACGCTCGGTCAGGAGTCCGCGCCGCAAGGCGGCCGTAGTCAGGGTCCGCAGCGTACGATGGCGGACGTCCAGCGTGCGATCATGGACCTGAAGCGCGCGCAGCGCATTTTCCGTTTCTTGCTGCAGCAAGCCGAGGCTGCCAGCCAGACGAAGAAGTCTGCGCTGCCGTTCGACAAGGAGAAGGTGTCGGAGCACGAGAAATTCATTGGCGACACGCTGACAAAAGCCAGTTACCACTTGGAATTCGAGCGCCAGCGTGAAGAGAAGCGTCGCTTGGAGAACGAGGCGCAGCGCAAGATGCTCTTGGAGTACGAAGAGCGCCTCGCGCAGCAGCAGGAGGCCGAGAAGCAGCGCGAAGAAGACATGAAGAAGCGTCGCGAAGATGTGTTGAGCAAGCAAGAAGAGCGTTTGAAGCAGCTGAGCGAGGGCTGGCGCGTGCGTGAGCGCGAGGAAGAAGAGAAAAAGGTTGTCAAGAAGAAAGGTGGCGGTGGTGGCAAGAAGCGCAAGAAAGGAGACGAGGACGACGAGAATGCGTTCATTGACAACGGCAGCGCTGAGGAGGACGACGATGGTGATGTGGGCATGTCGATTGAGGACATGAAGAACCGCAATGCCAAGATGAAGAACCTCGTGGACAAGCGCAAGAAGCGTGCTCGCGTGGAAGAAGAGAGCTCGGAAGACGAGAAAGACGATGCTGCCGCTGACCTCTTTGGCTCGGATTCCAGTGATGACGACGAAGAGAAGAAGCCTGCGAGCCCAGCACCGCAAGCTGCTGCCGCGAAGCCAGAAGTCAGTGAGCTCCGTGAAGCGGAGAAGAACGAGCTCTTTGGCTCCTCGTCTGATAGCGAGTAAGACAATCAAGAGAGAGGTGATGCTGCAAACAGAGCTAAGGTTGGTTGCATTGTTGCTTTGTTTGCTGTGCCTAGCATTGTCAACCCCATAATACAGCTTTTCATAATTGCATTCGGAGGCAAGCAGATCGTTGCATTGAGCGCTGCCAGATATTGAACAACCCCCACGATCTTCACTAACAATCCCATTTCAAGCATGGTAGTCGGAGGTAAGCAGCAGTGCAAGGCACAGATTGATAGTTCCTCATGACATAATGGATAGCACGCAAGCGCAGTTGCATTTCACCAGCCGCGATGTAAGGAAGGACACGCTTCAAGACACGATCTTCAAGAGATTCATGTTTGCAGATTGGTCCTCCTCGTCAAGAGAGGTGCACCAGTGGGTAGGTATCATCGTCAGATTTCGAATCTCCTCCAATTGCAAGCCTCCGCGCCACGTGGCAGCTTCAACGTTGCTGTTTTGGCGCGCGCACATACGCGCTTCTTTTTGAATTTGAAATGGCAATCGCCTCCCCACGAAAGCACAGCTCAGCACCAAGACGCATGTCATCATGCGCGCTGCTTCCCTCCCTCATTGATGCCGTCATCCTCCATCCTGTTGAGATGACTGGCGTTCTTCTTCCCTTTTCCATGTGCTCTCCCCTGTTGCCCTCGTCCTCGTCCAGCCCAAGGAGAGAGAGACAACTCAGCCCGTCCAATCCCTCGCCATTTGGTTCTCAGCCTGTCACACATGTTGTTGCCGCCAAAAACCTCCGAGGTTTTTTTGGCGGGAGCAATTTTAATTGAAAAAGAAAATTGCGCGCCAACGCCTCTGATTGGCTGAAAGCCGCAAGCGAGCAGCCACAACTGTTTTTGAAAGAGTGACTGATACAAAGGGGTTGCCCAGCCAACCAGCCCGCCCATCTGGATGTATCTCTCTCTTCCTTCTCGATCTGTGCTGCATTTTGTATGGGCAGCCGGCCTGAACGCAATCGCGCGCGCCTCTTTTCGAATTCCGAGCCGCTCGCGCGCGCTTTTTGGCCCGCTGGGCTTTTTTGGCGCGCTATTGCGTTGCTTGCTTCCTTCCTGGCTGCCTTTGGTTGTC
>JAASFI010001129.1:0-11223 GCA_023333705.1 Globisporangium viniferum | reverse complement strand
TGCTGTCGAAGTGTGCGGGAGACTGGAAATGGTTGAATGAACCACCTTGTAAATGGTGGCTACGAAAGCGTCTACAGTGTCTCTCCAAATCCCCACAGAGCTCGAGTTGCCTGTAGGACGGATGAGTAAGAACCCGTCTTCACTGGTCAACTTGGTCTGATTTTCTCTAGCGCATGGAGAACAAACAGATGAGAGCCAATGGATAGTTGCTCCCAGTTCGAGTACGAAAACTGCATGCTTTTTGGCTTTGTGTTGGTCTCCATTCTCTCGCAGATGAACCACTTTGGAACCTGGTTTCTCGTTTTGATGCCTATCAAAACTCCTGATGGGAGAGACGCAAAAGAACAAATACGCTGCATTTACTTCAGCCAGAAATGGGCAAGAAGCCCATGTTTCCATTGTGACAGTGCTAGAGAGAGACGCAACAGAATTCTTGCCGTCCGATTGCGACAAGAGCATCCCCGCTTGAGCACCAGCGCAAGCCCACGGCTTTAAACTCATCTAGTAGCAGCATATAAAACATCAATCTTGTCAGTCAAGAATACGATCGAAAGTCACACCATTTCATTCAAGAAACTACATACCAACAGGGATGTCGACCCAGGAGACCCCTCCAGGCGACCACAAGTAGATGCGGTTCTCTCCCGAGCACATGGCGAGGCGACAATGCACCGGGTTCCATCGCACGTTGCGCACGGGCTGGATGAGCGACACGACCGCGTGCAGCGTCATGGTCTCGGTCTGCCAGATCCAGACGTTGTGCGGCATCTGGTCGCTTTTCGTCGCCACGAACGCCGAGTCGCTGCTCCACGTCACGCGGCTGATACCCATCTTCGGATTCTCTTTCCTAGATAGTAAGCATACATCAGTCAAAGCGTTAATGCATCAGTGTAAAGAATCAATGTTCAAAAGCCATCAACACCATTTTCCACAAGCGTACAGTGGATCAGGCGCCGTTGTGAGTACGGAAAATGGCGGATCGCGCACGACGAAGCAGATCTCGCGAGCTTTCTTTCCACCTGCTGCCTTCGCAGCCGCCGACGCCGCGAGCGACGAGTTCGAGAGCAGCGACGAGCTGTTTTGCTGTGAAATCGGGATGCGTTTGCCCGAGGGACGCTCGGTGATCGGCCCACCGGCGAAATGCTCTTCGTATTCGACCTATTTGTACGCAACATAGTTGGTGTTAGATTACATCGTTGCTGGGGGTCAATAGCATGAACCAATTAGAAACGCACCGCGGTCTTGTTCACGCGCGTCATGGTGACCGCGATGGTCTCGTGGTCGAATTCCGCGATGGGCTTCCAGTTGAGATGGCTGAGCACGCGCAAGTGGTCGTCGTAACTACCGAGCGCGAGGAACTGGCCGGACGTCGACCACTCGATCGCCTTGAGCCCCAGTGCGTGCTCATACGCCTTCAATGTACAAACCAACAAAACGAAATGTAAAAATTACGCCGGTAGTCCGGTGACTCTGATACTGTATTGTGATTGATGGACTTTGTTGCGCACCTGGTACTTGGAGAGCAGCGTGCCGTTCACCGCGTAGAGCAAGATGCGAAACTCGAGGTGGCTGTCGCGGACTGCGATCGTTCTGTTTGACCACAGCGAAACGAAATAGTTTGGATTTCTATGCAATTTCCCATCGTGCAAAAATAAAACTTTGAGCACGTACGTGTTGTCTGGCGACCAGCTGATCTCCACGCAGTCGTAGCTCTCCAGTGGGAAATGCGTCACGAGCTCCCACGACTCGCAGTTGTAGATCCCAATGAAATCCTTCAACATGTAAAAAAAAACCCACAGAGCCCAGTGAGTAATTGCAGATGAGCTATAAACTAATAGAGATATCCATGGACGCACCTTGCAGTCGTGACGTTCGGCAACTGCGAGCAGCTCACCGTCGGGACTGAAAGTGAAGCCTTCCGCTGCGAGCTTTGGGTTGCGGATGATGTACTTGGCGCTGTCCACGAGCGACCACACGGTCGCGTGCAGCTGGAAATCCGACACCGTGATGAAATGGCGCGAGTCAGGCACCCACTTCCCAAACACCTGCAGTTGCAACAGCAGTAGCGACAGGATAGTGTTAGGGAAAAAGATGACGTATGACGCGTGATGCTGGCTTCAGTTTTACCATTCCAGCGAGCGCTTCGTTAATTTTGCAAGTCCAAGAGGAGTCTTTCACAGACCAGATCTATAAAAGCAAACATACGATGAAAATCAATGGATGAGCGCTATAATTCATGCCACATCGATGCCTTCGCAGGTTGGAGGGCAACAAACAAGAAGTTAGCTGAACCTGGACGGCGGCGCGCTTGTACATGGACGTGGACACCAGTTGCGAGTCGTCGGACCACGCGATGGACTGAATCACGTCGACTGCCGAGTACTGCTGTAGAATCTGCAGCGTGCTCTTCTCTCGGATCGTCAAGCGGTTGCTGTGAGCTGCCGCCAAAAACATGCCACACGGCGACCAGTGCACGAGTCCGCTGCTCACTTTGAGCAGCGCAGAGATCTCGGCTTCTGGTGGTGCGCGTTCATCGACTGGCGTGTCGACGTGTACGCCTACTGGTGGTTGTAAAGATGCAGGTAATGCAGATCCGTTGAACGAAGGATTGCGGCTCACGCTGCCAGCGGAAGCCTCTCCACTGCGTCGCATGCCGCTCATGGATGTTGCACTTGCATTAATCCATGCCCATGACCTATATCCTGTAAAGATGCATACTACTTCATCATTGAATACATTGTTTGACTACAAAATAAGTAAAATAATTAAGGTAATCGCAGATGACAGGATTATTGAACTTGATGTTTGTAGGCAAGCTTGTCCTTCCAAAGAACCTGCTCACACCTATTCGACATTAAAGGTATTTGAATATTGAGGAGCCAAATTACGCGCCAACACACCCTAAAAAGGGCGGGAAAGTCCAACAACAACTTTGGTGCAGTGAGCCCCTTCACCAATCCAAAACAGCAACACAGCAGCAGCAGACAGAGGATAGCAGCCATGGCGGACGAAGAGATGAAGCTCGCAGAAGATGCGCCGAGGTAAGGAAGGCATAGTATGATGCACGCGCGACTGTGTGTGTTCTATGCGAACTGCATATACTGACCCTTCTCCTCTTTGTGGATGACCTGCGCTCCGCTGATGCAGCTTTGAAGGCATTTCGTCGCGCAACCGAGCGACCGAGTCGTGGCCCTGGGTCGAGAAGTACCGTCCGTCGAGCCTGAGCGACCTCATCGCGCACCAAGAGATCATCTCGACGCTCAATCGACTGATCGACGCGCAGAAACTGCCGCACCTGCTCTTCTACGGACCCCCGGGCACGGGCAAGACGTCCATGATCATCGCGGCAGCGAGACGCCTCTATGGCAAGAACTACGGATCGATGGTGCTAGAGGTGAGTTGCTGTTGTTGTTTATCACGAAGAGTGTACGGACTGTCTACGTGCGAGTTGAGAAGCTTATGGCGCTCTTATGTGTTTGTGTTACATGCAGCTCAACGCTTCGGATGACCGTGGTATCGATGTGGTGCGCAACCAAATCAAGGAGTTTGCCGGCACGAAGAAGCTCTTCAGCTGCGGCGTCAAGCTCATTATCCTGGACGAAGCGGACTCGATGACGAATGATGCGCAGTTCTCTCTTCGTCGAGTGATTGAAAAGTACACAAAGAACGCTCGCTTCTGTCTGATTTGCAACTACGTGAGCAAAATCATCCCGGCGCTGCAGTCGCGTTGCACGCGTTTCCGCTTCGCGCCATTGGCTGAGAGCCAAGTGAGCGAGCGCGTGAAGCACATCGCCGAGCTGGAAAAGTAAGTCATTCATTTGGTTATTCATCGGGATATCACTGTAGTCAGCTCACCTTGCTTTGACGTGCCTATGAACAGACTGAACATGACGGAGGACGGCTTCAAGGCGGTGCTTCGTCTCGGCGCGGGTGACATGCGTCGCATCCTCAACATCCTGCAGGCGACATCCATGGCGAACGACATTGTGAACGAAGCGAACGTGTACCTGTGCACGGGCAACCCGCTGCCAAAGGACGTCGAGGCGATCACGCACTGGTTGTTCAACGAGAGCTTCCCGGTCGCGGTGCGCAAGTGCGCCGAGATGCAGAAGCTCAAGGGCTACGCGACGAGCGACATCCTCCAGGACGTGTACCGGTACACGAACGAGCTGGAGCTCCCCCCCGGGTGCCGCATGTATTTATATGACGAGCTCGCCAAGCTGGAGCACCGGCTGTCGAGCGGCACGACCGAAGAGCTTCAGCTCACGAGTCTCGTATCCATCTTCGCGATCGCGCGCGAGCAAATGGGCGAAGCCATCGCCATCACGAGCGCTCCTTAAAGGTAGGAGGTACTAACAGACAGGCTATAGCAATCAGACAGACACGCAGGGCAATCGATCAAGATCACACGACACTATCAATAGGTATGGAGAATGCAATGATCGCTCTATTCTCTCGTTCATATCGGGACTCTGCGATTGCTCGTCCCCACGCTATAGAACTGTTTCTCAAGCGGTCGAACACAGTTACTCAAATGTAAACCTACGCACACCCTGAGGAGCTGGCTCCGCCGTTGGAGAAGCTCTCAACCTGGACGTGTGAGGCTCGCAGACTTACTTTTCTAGAAGCAGCACCTTGCCGATTGCGATGGTCTTGCCTTCGTCGCGGAGCGTGAGGCGGCCGAGCTGCGGCATGGTCTCGAACGTCTCGACCGTGATGCTCTGCTCCATCTCGATACGGCAGATCACGCTCTGGCCCTGCTTGATGAACGTCACGGGCTTGCGCACAGGCTTCTGGGTCTTCGGGTCGATCGGACGCAGCAACTTCGTGACCGTGCACTCCTGCGCGATCGTGTGGCAGTGCAAGATGCACTTGTAGCCGGCCGTGAGCAGCGGACGGTGCTCTAACGTGTCGATGAGCGCGATCTGCGCCGCGAACGTGTGGATCGCGCGCGGCATGGGTTCCACCTTGCTGTCGCAGAGCACGAAGCCCTTGAGCACGTCTTCGAGGCTGCACGAGAGGCGGATCGTCACGTTCTCACCCGGCTTGGCCGTGCGCACCGGCAGCTCGTTAATATACACTTGGTGCACGATCGCCGTCCCATTCGTTGGCATGAGCAGCACTTTCTGGCCTGTGCGCAGCACACCGGACTCGACCTTGCCTAGTGCGATCGTGCCACGTTCCTGGTAGCGGTCCAGGATCGGCACACGCAGCGGACCCTCGGCGTTACGGCCCGTGATGTGCATCGTGTCCATAAAGTTGATGAGCGAGTCGCCATCGTACCATGGCGCCTTGGCGGCGTCGACCTTGGTCTTGATGTTGTCGCCGTTCAGGCCCGAGACAGGGATGAACACGACGTCGCGCTTGACCGCGAACCCACAGGTACGCAGGAACGGACGCAGCTTCTCCGAGCACTCGTCGAAGCGCTCACGGCCCCACCCGCACTCGTCCATCTTGTTGATCACGACGATGAGCTTGTTGATGCCGAGCGTCTTGGCGAGCATTGCGTGCTCACGCGTCTGGCCGCCGCGCTCGAAACCCGTCTCGAATTCGCCCTTACGCGCCGAGATCACGAGGATGCCGACATCGGCCTGTGACGCACCCTGGATCATGTTAGGCACGTAGTTCTTGTGTCCTGGCGCGTCGAGGATCGTGTAACGACGGTTCGCGGTCTCAAAGTGCGCGCGGCCAACCTCGACGGTCTTGCCCTTGGCGCGTTCCTCTTCGCCCGTGTCCATGATGAACGCCAGGAACCAACTGTCGCGGTTGCGCGCCTTGGCCTCTTTCTCGAAGCGCTCGATCGTTCGCTTGTCGACCATGTCCATGAGGTACAGGATGTTGCCCGAGAGTGTCGACTTGCCGGCATCGACGTGACCGATGAGCACGACGTTCAGGTGCTCGCGCGGGTCTTCTTCGATCACTTCGGCTTCCTCTTCGATCACGAACTCGTCGTCCTCGTCTTCGCCGTCCGCTAGCTCGAGCTTCTCGACCTTCTCTTCGAGCGGCTCCGTGGCAGCAGCAGCCACTGGGCTCTTTGGGGTCGCCTTTGGGGACGCCACAGGCGTTGGCGCCTTCTTGGTCGGCGAAGCGACTGGCGTTGGCGTCTTCGCAGCAGCGGCGACAGGGCTCGACGGAGCAGGAGGCGCTGGAGCTGGCGCACCGAGCACAGCGGCCTTCTTCGGCACCGGCATCACTGGGTTGAAGCCCGCAGGGGCCGGCGGAGCTGGTGGCGCTGGTGGTGGCGGAGGAGGCGCGAACGAAGGCGTCCACGTCGACGCCGTTGGGTTGAACGAGAACGACTTCGCGTTCGGGTTCATCGTTGGTTTGTTGTCTACACAACCGAGATCATGCATGACACAGAGAAGCAAATGAACATCAGCCATCTGCGCATAAGCATACACAAGCTATTATATACCAGCGTGAGCGGCACATGCGTACACTACAAAGATACATTCACTTCGAATGCAATCGAATCTTTTGGCACCCAACATGCTGCAGCCGCAGATGAGGAGGGGGGGAAATGCGCATAGTGGATACACAGCGGTGGCAGCTTCTGCGGGTGCATGTGCATCCAGCCACACGCGCCCGCTCACGCATACAGAGGGGAAGGAAGGGAGGGGGAAACGTACCAGCCATTGTCGATCTCACGCTTGCTCCGCTTTGCTTGGATGGTCAACTAAAGTGTGAGCTTCGAGCTTTCCAACCAAACGACTGGTAATCGACAAAAGTTCAAACCGCCAAATAGAATACCCTCTTCAAACCATTTCCACATCGTTTTCTCACGAGAACGCGAGTTTCTTCGAGTTCCAAGCTTTCACTTTCCCAGTTACCTGTGTTCATTGATCGTTTCCAGCTTGATCAAATTGGAAAGGCTCGCGTTGTCTTCGCCAAAAGCGGGGGTGAAATCGCCCTGGGTTTACACTGTATCGCCAAATGGCCCCAGGTTCTTTAAACCTCGTGTTTGAGGTTTTATTTTTGACCTCCACCAATCAGAAAACGAAGGGAAGGGTTCACGTCGGGGTGAACAGGCTTTTTATTTTCACTTGCTTTCATTAAGGAGACTCGCACGGTATTTTTTTTGCAAAAATTGTTAAGTTCGAAACTCGCACTTAATAAAAAAAATGTGTTTTTGCACATAAAAACATTTTCTTTTTCGTTTAGTCAAACAAAACGGTTTGTTCGGGACAACCAAATTGCATGTTGGCCAAAAAAATCACGATGGCTGTTGGAGGTGGCAAGAATGCGCGCGATGCTGAAGAGCGGCTGTGGCTGCGTGTGCAGCAGTTTGCGCACGAAATCCCGAGCCAAGAGCACTACGCGGCGCTGCTATCAGACAGCGAGGTGCGCGTGCGTGTGTGTTGAACTTCGTATGTGCTCGCTATCCGTTGCGCAGTGTTCTGGCAAAGCGCAGTCAACTGACTTGGCTCTCTTTGTTTCTTTCGTAATAATGCGTGTAGATTCCGACAGTGTTGGTGGAATGCCTCGAGCATCTGCGCGTGCGACCAGACCCAGAGCGCCTACAGCAGGTCATCTCTATACGTGAGTAGAACTTTTTGTGTAGCTTGTGCGATGTGAAGCATCATTCATCTGGGTACAGTTGCTAGCTCTCCAATTGGATATTGAACAACAACCCATTGCTTTGATTCTTTATACGTGAGGATAGTGCTGCAGATGATCGACATGCCCGAGCAGCTCGATAGAAGCACAGCAGGACACGCGCAGCCGTCGCCACACCACGCAGAGATCATGGAGCACGCGCGCAACTGGGCGATGGACACGCTGCTGGACGTGCACATGACCGTGAACAGCGATGGCATCAGTGGTCCACCAACACCTGCCGAGTCTCTCAACATCAAGCTGCCCATGCAGCAGCTACAGACCTCGCTGTGTACGTACACAGCGCTCAACAACAGCAGCCATGTGGTGGACGAGATGCAGGAGTCGATCTTCACGTCGTTCGCGCTGCAGCAGGTGCAATTGGAGGACGCCGCGTTCGCGCAAGTGCTGGATCTCTGCGCGACCTCGGTCCTGGACGACCTCGAGTTTGCGCTTTTCGTGGACGCGATGTTGGGGAGTAGAGACATATTTACAGTCTCGCGAGTGTTTCTGGATCGCTTGTTCAGGACTGAAAGCAAGGCGTTGATACTGGCTAGTGGTAGTAGCCTCTCTAACGGCGACCCTGCTAGCCAACATGCAGCTCCAGCTTCAGTGCAAGTGAGCCGTTTGTTTGATCAGCTGAGCTTCGTCTCCATGGTGCGAGTGTGGGGGAACCATCTTCCAAGCTGGGAGGCTCAGGTACTGTGCACAAATACATATTAGCTGATATTTGCTGGCCTGAACTTGTGTGCTAACCTGGTTGTCTTGTCTTGTCTTGTCTTGTCTGTAGCTCCAGGAATGGCTGCTTCAAGCGCACGCGACTCCGTTTGTACCAATGGCTTCGATTGTGTGGAAGTACCAGGAAGGTGTTGAGCCAGAGAATGCGAGGGCCACGTTTCAGAGCTACTCGTACCTCTACTCAGCGATGCTCAGCTGGTTTGCGACGAACAACAGCGAGTTTTTGGCGTCGCCTCGATCAACGGAGCTCCTGGGGTTTCTGTCCAAACTCACGCGGCTGAGCGACGATCATCGCGCTCACAATCGGATACTCGTGCATGCGCTGGGACTCAAGGACAGTGGGGAGACCAGTTCAGATATACTGACGCCAGTCAAGCGTGTGCATGCGTTTGCAAAGGTGGAGCACGCGTTACAGAGTTTGCTGCATGAAACTGCAGCGTCCGACCAGCAACAGAGTGAGGCTCTAGCAAGTCGCCTTCAGTATGAATGGATGGGGCTCGCTGAGCGTCCGTACATCCTCCAAGAAGCGCTCGAGCTGCTCTTTGCAACACCGAACGAAGCGAAAGAGGTTGAAAAACTCGCTGCTGGTTCACAACAAGCTCAAGGGACCAGACGCGGCGCTGCATCACTCATCGGATGGTTCTATGCGTTCACCACCACCAATAGTAACAACAGTAGCAACAATGCATCTGCAAAGAGCATCGCTGCGCTGACTCTGGAGCTGGCGTCGTCGCTGGATCTCGTGGATCTCCCCAAAGGCAGCGCGTTCTTGCAGCAGAAGCGTGCCGAGTTCCAGTTGTTGACCCAGCTACGCATCAAGATCGTCTGGTTCTGGCTGCTCAAGTGCTGCTTTGCGTCCGCAGACTCGATTCAGAATGACGCTGCGGTCGTGGACGCGCTTGAGAGCATCGAATATGCATTTCGGCGGTTTGCTCCAGCGAAGAACAAGCGGTGCGTGACAAGCGTAGCTATGACAATGCTTTGCTTTCGTTTTCAATGCAGCTCACTCGCTTTGTATGTTGTGTGATTGGCTGAATGGCTTCAGGTCGTTCCAAGTCGAAGCGGTGGCTCAGCTGTTGTTTGACCTCGAGTGGCGCTGGAAGGCTGTCATTAGGCAGAAGTATGGCAGCTCAAGAGGTCAACAGACTCAATTGAAGGAGCTTCAAGAGCGCGTAGACGTGCCTGTTGCGTGGCTCAAGAAGATCGTGCACCTGATGCAGATCGAACACCAGCAACAACACCATCACCAACGTCTGCCTTCCATCATCGCAAAAGCTGGAGGCGGCGCGCTCACCCACTCGGAGCAATTGGCGATTCGTCTGGAGCACCTTTTTGGCAGTGGCTAATAATGAATGCAAATGGTGTGGATCGTCATTTTTATGAGTCTTCATGCATGTACGTGAGCTCCTTGATTGCGTGTTCTTGAGCTGGTTGCCTTGCAACCGAGTTAGCGCCGTCCACTGATTACTGCTCCAGCACGCCGTCCGCCTTCTGGATCTTGAGCGAAAAGTCCAGGAAGCCGTAACCTAAAGCCATCATCATAAGCAAGCGACCAGTGTGAGCTCCAATACAAAACAACAACGTCATGCGGCAATTCCAAACAGTGCCGTACCCTGCGTCAGTTTGCCCTGACTCACAATGTCGACGTGTGGCGAGACGTAGTTGCCGAGCGTCTCGGGGGTGATGCCGCCGCTGGCTTCGATGAGCAGGTGCGGGAACTGGCCCTTGAGCTTGGCAGCGGTCGCCTTGAGTCCCTCGGGCTCAAAGTTGTCGAGCATGACAATATCCGCACCGGCGCTCGCCTAACATAACAGCAACACAATTATATCCCACGATCGCCAACATTAGATACATGCGGTAATATAGAATAAGAATATGGCAAATACGTACCGCTTCAATGCCTTCTTCGAGGCTTCGGCACTCGACCTCGATCTTCATCGAGAAGCCCGTGGCGCGCTTCGCCTTCTTCACAGCGTCCGTGATGCTGCCAGCCGCCCACACATGGTTATCTGAGCATAGCGTAAGGATGGCAGAATGTTTATTAGATCCACACGTAAAGGACATACCCAACATTCGCACGCAATCGCACCTTTGAGCATGACCATCTGCGAAAGGTCGTGGCGGTGCGTGCTCGCGCCGGCGACCAGCAGCGCGTACTTCTCGACGATGCGGAAGCCCGGCGTGGTCTTGCGCGTGCCCGCGACGTGGCCGCTCCAGCCGAGGCCGCGCGCAATGTCCACCGACGCCTTCGCCTGCATTTACAGATATACAGTATCGTCACACGACATTTGCATGTTGAGCCCTGTGCACAACAGCAGCGACATGAACCGAAAGGGACACATTAAATACAAGCAGCTGGTCGCTTACCTGCGTGGCGATGCCACTGGCGCGCGTGAGGATGTTGAGCGCCGTACGCTCGCCCAGCAGGATGTTGCGGCACTTGCCCGTGACTTTGGCGACCACCACTTTGCCGCTCGCGACGGTCGACGGGTCCACCACGTCACCTTCCTTTAGCAGCCACTCGACCTTGCAGTCCACCGCCGTGAACACCTCTGCATCATGCGCAAGCAAACAAGCAAACAAGCAAACAAGCAAACAAACAAGCACGACACATCAGGTGATGATAGTTAGTATTGCTACTGCATGCGCACAAGTTCAATTCAAAGAGAGTGTGAAAGCGCACCAGTGAAGAACGGCACGCCGGCGAGCACGCCCTTGGATTTGCCGAGCAGGAATGCGGTCTCCTCCGATTCTATACGTCGCACATACGCATACACATGAATTTGAATTCGCACAAGACGTTCGCAAGCGCAACAACAACAAGGTAGAGAGAGAGAGAGAGAGAGAGAGAGAGAGAGAGAGAGAGAGAGAGAGGGGGGGGGGGGGGGG
>JAASFI010001128.1:0-11223 GCA_023333705.1 Globisporangium viniferum | reverse complement strand
TGTTATCGAAAAAGTGTTTTTTTGGCGATGATTGGGCTTTATATCTAAAGTCTTTGAGCCGAGCTTTGTTTTCAGAAAATTATTTTTTGGCTGCACGTTTGCAAAAGTATGGGTGCGCCTATAGTTTTTAGCAGCACTGTACATTGTGATGCAAACCAAGAGGGCGTTGCGGCTGCGGAGGCTAAGCTTCGGATTGATACGCGTCATGGCACTCGATGTGACAAATTTGAGAATGAATAAAAGGCAGGTGGTGGATGAGAATGAGTTGGTGACTTTGAGTGAAGCCACCTGTGTGCCGAGGCACGACATAGAATATCGAATGGTAGCATCCCAATCAGATTTGAAAGGATACTAATTTATGAGGTCATTTTCTCTAAAAGCTTGGTCAGGTTCACTTTTGTGAGAGAGTAGATTATTATATATGAGAGGTATTTGGTGCAGTTAGGTACACTCTTATCACCTCCAGCCACTCGGTTGGGTGATGGATACAGAAAGAAAATCATGTTGTTTGAAGTGGAGTATTTGCGAGAGTTTGTGGCTCCTGAAGAGCGAACACGGGTGAAGGTTTATACCCAGAATCCTTTGCGCACAGCATGATGTCGACTGTGCATTTGGGAATTCGTGACCCTCACATCAACGAAGGTTCTTAGAACCAGGTAGCAGATAGTGATGGAAACGGGGTAATATAACGTTGATACCACTATAGCCCGATGAAACACATAGTACGCAGCCAACCCAATGCGAAACATCATTAACAACATTTCTCGCACTAACTCGGCAAGAGTGGGGTCGCTTCCGTGGTGTTGGAACAGACAGGAAGCAGCGAGCTACATACAAAGGTGGCTACAGCTCGAGGTTACTCCAGAAACTATTTGCATCACTCGCTATGTATGAGCAGGTTTAAAAGTGTACACTGACTCACCCAACAATGATCAACGATCAACGATTAATCGCACAGATCCAAGTGAGACGATGAGCAATGGTACTTCTAGGTTCTCGGAGTGGGTAGGTACATCCCATCCGCCCTATCCGGTCCGTGCAGCGCACACCACGAGCCCAACCACACACTGCAGGAGCAGCCATGCTTCATCATAGTAGACTCTGTCTCAACAGACGTGTGGCTGCAAAGCTTTTCAAAAAATGACCTAGCTCGTCAGCAATAGATACGTTGAGACAGGGAGGAAGTAGGTTCCACTGTCACTGTTCTTGAAGCATGTTAAAGCACGCAAATAGAGCCTTGCTTCTCTGTGTATACTACTGCAAGTAAACTGTTGAAGATTATATCGATGTGGAAAAGCCTGTAATTGAAGACGCTCTTGCTTCGATCAATTGTTGAAAGATTACTCCCTCATAGACCTTTCACTGGTGGAAATCGATGGTTGTCGAAAGCCATATTTCACGCCCCTAAGAAAACAACCGACCACTATGAAAATGAGCTAGTCTGACGCATCAGCGTACCCTCCGCGATGGCTTGGCGAGTACAACGCCCCTTGGTCGTTTTCTCCATCGTCTTCGCGTACTTTGTCTCGGGAGTAGTAACCAAAACAGATGGCGCCGACGAGTCCGTACGCAGCGAGGAAGGTCCCAAAGCACGGCGGCAGCGATGACTTTTGCAAGAACTTGAGGAATGGGTATCGACACTGAGTGTACGGGTCCAAGTTAGTAGTGGTCCTGGCTGACTTCCTTCCCGAGAGTACGTCCCCACACCACTGCCGAGCGGAGGACGGCGGCCTGCAGTTGTCGACGGCTCATTCGTAAATGAATCTAAAATCGCTGAACGTCGCCGCATATGCACAGGTAGCGCAAGTTGCGTTGAGCTTCGAGGGATACGTCTTTCTGTACGTGGCACACAGACCGTCGACGCTCAACATTTTCTCGAACGTGTTCCACACGGTATGGTTCACATTGGGGACGAATATCAATAGCGCATCGTTCACCGAGCTGGAGTTGCTGCAAGCGTTCTGAGCGCGCGCTTTGCAACACGCCCAGTCGAAGGCTTTCCTCAGCCCCGAGTCGTCGCTGGTCACCGCCACGAAGTCGGAGTCTTGAATCCAATTCGCCTCCTTGTGCAAACGCAGCACCACCCCGAAAGAAAAGGCGAAGACAATCAACGCCACACTGAGAAGTACGAACTGGACGATGCCGAAGCTGTCGTGTCCATGACGGAGAACCATGGCACCGCAAAGAGACCGAACGCCGCGGAGAAAAACGCAGATACCTCGAGCAGCGTGAGGTTCGTATTCGGACGCGTGAAGATGCCGCCGCCGCGGTCGAACATGACGTGCCACCCCGAAAACCGAAACGCGATGGTGCTGTAGATGACAACTCCAGCACCAAGGAGCAAGAGCAAGTAGAACGAGAGCAGCACGACCTTCTCGCACTTTGCCAGCTGCCTGGTGCGATGCACCAAACTCTTGAACGCCTCCCAACTGACCCAGATCACGTACGGCATCTTTCTGGAATCCATAGTCGCAGGAAAGTGCTTGTCGAGTGGTCGGTTCCCTTGAGAGATCGAGAGGGTGGCGGCGAATTGAGGAATGAGTTGATTTGGCAACAGAGGAGCACGCTGAGTGTATTGGACTGACCCTTTGCTCATCTGACAACCTGAGATTCGCAATGTCCTGGTAGCCACAAAATGTTACCTTTGACACACACAAAACACACTACATCAACGTAAGGAACGAGTTGTGGCTACAAATCCCGATTCAGTATGTGAACACATGAACGAGATTGGAAGATCTCTTTTTCTCGTTCAACTGTCCACATACTTGAACGGGGATTTCCTCACGAGGAGTGATGGTGTACTAACAAAATTTCAAAGCGGGTAGGTACATCCCATCACCAAAAAATCGAAGGCGACGCACTCTTCCAGAGAGAGATGCATGGCGTTCACCGGATTTCGATTTTCTGGAGGTACATGTACTGGTCGTTACCGCAGTGACACGTGAAGCATACGTGACTGGCCTTGTTAGTAGTACCATATCATAATATGATGGAATATTTGTTTGTCGTACGACTAGTAGTTCACGCGTACGAGTATGCTCATCTGGCAGTGGGGAGGTGACGGGATCTCATTGGGATGCATGGACACTGTCTTATGTGCTTCCACATCACACATCTCGCAAATACTTTAACACGGAAAGATCCAGCGAGCAAAAGCCAGCATACAACAGTTTTAAAAAAACTGTCGGATGCGGACGTACAAGTCGAGCCAATTTGCTGAGGAACCCGAGGGGCTCATGGATACACGTCAGGTAGAGCGAGTTGTCGGTGTAGGTAGTCTTGCCCGTTGCTTCGTATTTATTACACCACTGTAGTGTCGCTGCATTCGGTGGACATTGACTTGGGATCTGGTCGGTGGTCGCGTCGCTGCAGTACAGCTCGTTAAATAGTTTCTTGGCATCAACGTCTTCCCAGATTCCGCGTGTGAGAAGCTCGTCTCCCACTCGGTTCCCGTCCCGAGCAAGTCGAACAAGTTGGTGGATTCCCCATAGATCCAGAATGCTCCATGGCTCATAGAATCGTCCAAGGTAGCGGATTTGGCAACGGCGGCTGAGCAAGTCGTCTGGGCTCTAGAGAAGATGGGGACGGCGTTTAGCTGTCTTACCAAGCCCCGGTCACATGTGTGACTTGAATTTATATGCATTTGCGAGTTGAGTTTATAATATGCATTTGGGTACGGTAAATGTCCACAAGTCCAGCGAATGAAAACCGTTCGTCATAGGCGATTAACCAGAGGAAACGGATCCGTTGTCAATCAAAGCATCGCTACGAGCAGCCAGTCACGTTACAGCATTGCATTTATCACCACTACAGGCTCATGCTTGCGAATACGCCACCAACGCTGTCGAGGGCGTGTACGGAGGTGCGTCCTCGTCGCCCTCTTCGTCGGAGCTGGGGTCAAACACTCTCTCCAGCTTCCGCGCCACGCTCTTTCTGAAGAGTGCCACGAGTATAGCGCCAGTGATCGCGAGGACGCATCCGACGAAGCCAATGAACACCGACTTGGTCAGGAACTCGAGTATCTCTGGACGACACTGGATGTAAGGCGCGTTCTTGGCTAGCTTCGTAGCCCCAACAGGAGTAGTGCATCATTGTGATATCACTGTCCTCGACGGACATTGGCTCGTGGTCCAGCCCGTAGGCGGATTCCGGCAGTACAACCCGTTGAACGTCTTCTGCAGCGAGAGCTCTTCAGCTTCTTGTGGTGTAGAGCTCTCCATCCAGCGATTCCAAGTCTTCAGTAGCGGGAGCACGTTCCAAGCAACGGCGACAAACGGGAACACGATCACCATGCCCGTCAAGAACCGTACACAGCAGAACCGTCGATGCCGACGTCGGAGCACAGCGATCACATCGAGTCCAGCCAGTAGAATGGCGACGACGCTGAGTGTCCCCACGATGTTGAGCTTGCCGTGAAACGACGTGTTGCTATGATTTTCCTGGAAGATGATGTCCCAGCGCGAGAGTCGAACTGTGAGCACGCTGTAGAAGACGCAGATGCTGCCCGCGAGGTAGGTTGCGGTGCAGACGAGCAAGACGTTGCGGCTGCGGTGGGTGAGCTTCGGATCCGTACGCCCCATGAATAATGTTTTATGTGATCGCTGCAAGGCTTGGCGAATTCAAGAATGCGCAGTCGAGTCGGATGCGAATATGTTTCGTTTTTGATCAACTTTTTATGGAAGTGTGGTATTCGCATCATTTTGAAAAGGTTATTTTGTTCAGAGAGTTGGTTTGACAGGAGTTTCGATGTTCAGCAGTGCTCTGAGCAGCTCATTATAGCATTTGATAGGTATTTATGCAGTTGGGTACACTCCCATCACCTCTTTCCTGGAATGGGTACACGAAGAAGACTTGTTGAGGGGGAGCCACTTTGCGATTCTGTGGCTGGGAGTCGAGTCAACTCGATATTTACACCCAGTATCTGAAAGTGAACATGACGACATGGAGAAGATTGGCTGACTCAAGGAGTTTAATCCCAATTCTGCGAAATTGATACATGGTAGGTTGAGCCTCGGAATTGCCACCATCATTGCCTGGCGACGAAGGCGAGTACTAGTCTCCATCGTTGTTCCCTAGTCCTCCGGCATGGTTATAGCTGCTGTCGAGATCAGAATGCTTGAAGTAGTAGCCAAATACGACGATGAAGAAGATTTCGCACACGGCGAGAGAAGTGCTATACCACGCCGGCAGCGATGCGTTATTGAGAAACTCGAGAAACTCGTATCGGCATTGCGTGAAAGGGTCGAGGCTGCCAGTTGCCAAGACTGGAACTCTACCGGGTATTACACGGCCACACTACTCGAGGCATGCCAAAGACGGCACGCAGAAGTTCTTGGTCCAGTCATAAACAGAGCCGAGGTCACTAAGCAGGAGATACTCACTTGCAAAGCGCGCGCTTTGTAGTAGGTCCAGCCAAAGTCTAGCCTCAGTCCTGGCCCGGTGCTGGCTTTTGCCGAGTACTTGAGGTCTTGGACCCGACTCGCGTCGTGATGTAACCCTGCAATGACCGTGAATGCGTAGATGAACACGAGCACCAACGTACTGAACATCAGATTCTGGGCGGTGCCGGACCCGTCATACCCGAAAAAGAGAACCACGAGCGCTGCAAACAGACCGAAGGCAGCGAAAACGAGCGCAGACACCTTGAGAATCGTGAGATTGGTCTTCGAGTCGGAGAAGAGAAAACCTTCACCTTGCTGAAACATGGTGAGCCACCCAGAGTTGCGAAACGCAATGGCGCTGTAGAAGATGATTTTGACACCGACAAGAGGGATCGTGTAGAACGCGAGCAGTACGATGATCTCACGCCCCGTCAGCAGCCTGCTCCAATGCGCCAGCCTCTTGAACGCGTTCCAACCAACCCAAAACACCACCGGCATCTCGTGCTCGCAGCCTACAGGTAGGTGAGAGGTGGCGAAATGTCGAATGCGTCGAGGCACGAAAGAAGAAGTATTGATTGGCGGCGCATGGAAGACACAAGATGCCCCGTGGGGCTCCCACCCCGAATCGTAGGATGTGGTGCCTTTCGCCCAGAAGTGTGTGACACAAGCACACCAAGTATTGCTCAGGGCTCGGTGATCCATCCCTGTGTCGTAGAGTAATACTCTGTATCTGGTTGGCTTCACTTTTGTTCACTTAGGTTGATGAAGTGATTGAATCACGAGAAGGAATCAAAGTGATCCGACTGGATCACTTTGACTAGAGGAGATGTACCCGGATTGACAGCGAGGCGATACCCTCGTGGCGTATCCGGCGACTTTAATCTGCAACTCCGAGCCGATCAAAGTCGCTCGTTGACTTCTCATCGAGCAGCGTAGTTGTGCGAAATCTGCCGACGTTCCTGCAGCCTCTAAGCTGCATTGCGCTCCAAATCGCGGTTTGTCGTTTGCAGGACAGCTTCCTTGTAACATATTGCTTGCTATGCGCGTGGTGTGTGCAGACTGTCGATCGTTGTACCGATTATCCTGACACCCGAGTATTGCGGATGACGTGCTGACAAGCAACGACGCCGCAAGACCCCGCTGGGTTCTTTCTTAATTGCGCGCCACATATCATGGGATGTTATCTCTGACTTGGCGTTTATTGGCTGCGGTGTTGAGTGTGTCGTGTTGACGCTTGCTTCCCGTGTGCTTTTGGCAGATGGAGATCAGATACTCATCTTTGCCAAGATGCACTTTTATCTACCACGGTAAACTGTAATAGATAAATTAGCGATTAGTTCACTTATCACTTTATTTTATAAAATACATTATGGGAAAATGATCACCTGGGCTCGCTCTTGAAGTTCACTGTCTCACACGGCAATCCTCCAAGCAGCCGAAGCTCGTTCCCACCTGAGCCTTCGCCTTACGTCTTGCTGTACATCGCATGAGCTGCTGTCGGCGTGCACTGGTCGTGGTCGCCGCGGTTGAACTCGTCCGACGAGCTGTCTCTGCGCCGCGATGACGCCTCGCGACGCCGCAAGTAGCACGAAAAGCCGATCACCAGGATCGCGCCGAGGCACACAAAGATGCTCCCGAGTCCCAAATAGAACGCCGTGCTCTCCACAAGATCCAGGAACTCGACGCGGCACTCGGTGTACGGCGCCGTGCCGATCATGATGCTGCTCGCCGAGGTGCCGCTCAGCAGACTGCCGCACCAGAGCAGTGTCTCTGTCGTGCGCGGACACTGATCGTTCGCCCAGTCGAAGATGTCGGTCAGGTTCTGGAACTCGCTCGCGACTGCGCAGCCGTCACAGACCGCCTTCAGGTCCGCCACCTGGGTTAAAAACGTATCGCAGAGCGAACCCACGCCCTGCACGTCGCTGAAGCTCGCGAGCAGCGCGGTCGACGCGTTGAGCTGCGGCGCGAACATCGCGATCGCCTCCGAGACGTTGATCGAGTTGCAGATGTACTCACCCTGCGCCGCGCAGTAGATCGAGTCGAACTCGGTCTTGACCGACACCTCATCATCATTCGCCGGGTACGTCTGGTCCTCCCAGTCGTTCGCCTTGCTGCGTACGAGAAACGCTGCTACAGCGACTGCGATGAACGCCAGCAGCAGCACGACGACCGCGAACGCGTAGAGCAGCAGCCCGAGACGCCACCGGCAGAGCGCGGCGATCGTGCCCAGCGTCGCGAGCGCGATGACAACAATCGCCACCACCTCGAGCGCCGTGAGGATTGAGTCCGTCGAGTCCACGTACGAGCGCACGACATCCGCCCAGCCTGTGCCGCGCACCTGCAGCGTCACGTAGAGCACGAGCACGCCGCCCGCGAGCAGCACGCAGTTGACCACCAGCAGCACCAGTGTGCTCGTCCACTTGGCCACGCAGCCCATCTGTCTGTCTGTCTGTCTGTTGCCGCTTGTTGCTTGTGACGGATTCGGAAATGGCAGAGAATGCGGAATGCGGAATGCCACTTTTGAGCAGAGAAAAGTGTAATTTGGGTGCAAAAGGAAACATGTATCGAATTGAAAGGGGTATTTAGTTATGACCGAAATCAAACTCGATTCTTTCAATACGGAAACTCTTTAACTGGACCACCAATTTTTGCTCGACTTGAACAGGATATGCATTACAAGAGGCTCATAAGCACCCACGGGACTTCCATGATTTAATGACCTTTCACATACCATGCCCTCTTCAAAAAGATATAGACGCATAAATTAATACGGTTCTTTGTAGTTGCATAATCTGACTTTTCGTCTTTTTTCACCAAAAGCGGGGGTGAAAGTGAACAGATTTTAACCTTGTTTTCACTATGCGATGGCATGGGTACATTTCACTTTAGCCTAACCCTTTCAGGTACAATTTTAAGCCGATCGAGTGAAAAGCTTGAACTGGTTTTACTTGATTTCACTAAGGAGACTCGGCTGAATCTTTCACTTTAACCTAACCCGCACGGTATTTTTGGGGTATACACATACGATGACCTGCTCCGGATAGCCCGTGTATAGTGAGTTGGAAGCAGCATCAGGCAAAGACCCGTCGGCTGGTGAAACTCAATAGTTCGCACGCTTAAATAGATTCCTGTATCCCAAGAGACTCACAAACTTGGTTCAGGAGGCAGCAGAGGTGATTGATTGATTGGTTGATTGATTGGTTGCCCAGTGGAACACGTCACTTGTCCGCTACTGTACTTTGGAGGTAACGAAGTAGTTCACTCCTGGTTGACATAGAGCTACTCTTGCTATTACTCTCGCTCAGCCACTCCTGCGGAACAATTTCAGAGTACCAAGGCTCTTAATCCTCGTCCTGAAGCATGCGGTCGGACTTCTGGATCTGGGTAGAGGTTCAAAGCCGTGTTGTACGCGTTCAAGCGGCCGTTGCCCCACTGGTTGTTCGGCCAGTTGCTGTCTGCAGTACCTCCGCAAGTCAAGTTGGTCGGCGTGAGTCCCTTTCGATCGGCTGTACGGAACAGAATGCGCTTCACTTGGTCGAACGTCAAGCTCGGCTGCGCGCTCAGCATCAGGGCGATGGTGCCGGCGACGTGCGGGGCCGCCTGGCTCGTCCCGTAGCGCTCGACGTAGGCCGAGTCACCCGAGCCGTCCGCGGAGAGGACAGCGAAGCCTGGGGCCGTGATGTCCGGCTTGACGCGTCCATCGACAGTCGGGCCGAGCGAGCTGTATGGCGCAATGCCATCCAGCGGCATGGACGCGCCGACGCCGATGGCGTTTGCGTAGTCGCCCGGAGAGTTGGCTGTGTCGCAGGCGCCTTCGTTGCCCAGCGAGAAGACGGGGATGATGCCCGCGGCGACCCAGGCGTCGACCACTGCCTGGTACCAGTAGTCTCCGCCAGGGCTGCTCCAGCTGTTGCCCACGACGTGCGGAGCCTTGCTGCAGTCCGCGTTGTTGCCTTGGGTGTCCGTGGGACAGAGGATGAACTGCGCGCACGCCAGCAGCTCCGCGTCGTAGCATCCTGCTCCGCGACAGCCCTTGCACGTCATCCACTTGGCACCAGGTGCGACTCCGATACCCTTGGAGCCGGCGATCGTCCCCATGGTGTGTGAGCCGTGACCGTCGGTGTCGTACGGCGCGGCGGCCTGGATCTGGGGGTCGTACCAGCCGTAGGCGCCGCGGAAGTTGTTCTTGAGCGCCTCGTGGGTGCCTCGCACGCCGCCGTCGATGTGCGCGACGACGATGCCCTGACCGGTGATCCCCTCGGCCCAGGCATGTGGCGCGCCGACCTTGCTGATACCCCACGGGTAGTCGCTCGTTTGCTGCGGCAGCAGAGCTCTGGTGCTCGTCTCCACTTCGTTGAGAGAGGTGAGTTGGTGCGGTCTGTTGATTTTCCTGATTCCTTCTTCGGCTATCGAGGCGATCGACTCCAGTCCCGCGAGCTTCTCCACGAGCTCAAACGACGCCGCGGAAATCGACATCTGGTTCGAGATCCAGAAGCTCTTGTAGCCGGTGTGGAGGGTATCGCCGCCGGTACTGCTCTCCTGGTTCAGCAGCGTTTCCACTTCAGCGGCCGAGCTCTTGGTATGCGCCTGGAGCTTGTCCTTGAGCGACTGGATCTTGGCCGACCGGGTCTCGAAAGTGGCTTCTTTCACGCTGCTCAGCGTCGATTCGGTGGTCGACGCGAGGGTGACGATGAGATTGACGGTTCCTTGTTTGTGGAGCGCGCGGTGGACACCCGGGTGGACACGAGGAAGCGCATCGGCTGGAGAAGCGACGAGAGCGATCACGGCGACGAGGGCGGCGACGAGGGCGGCGACGAGGGTCGAGGTGGTGATGCGAACGTTCATCTTGACGAGCTTAGGGGTAGTCGAAGAAGTTAGGGGCTGTAGAGTGCAGTTGAAGGCAAATGCGAGAATGAGAAACCAGTGTGTGTTGATAGAACTGAGTGCCGTGACCACATTTCGGGTCTCCATAGCTATCAAACGTCTCCATGCGAATCACGTCCTTCTTGTGTGTCGCGTTCATCAAAGCATACATGCGTTAGGTGGGCCAATGATCGAAGTTCATGGGGTGAGCTCCGGGATTATGAACGGTGGTAGCGAAACTGAGTGGTACACTAGGATTGAGTCCTGCTACCTCTGATGAGATGCTGCAGAATACCAGTGTTGTGCCCAGGTGTAGTACTTACTGTTATGTATAATGTAGTTGCGGAGGTTTTTGGGTGAGCGAGTACTTTGTTGTACATACCGTCACCTTCGTGATCCTCTGCAAGCCACACCGTAAATCCTGGAGGACTTGTGGACCTCTGCCGGAGCCATTCGTTAGCAACTTCAACTTGACATCACGAATGGATCCGTTCGGATGCTGAGGTTCTGGATCTGGTGTCATCATTGAACTTGTCGTTCCGTTGTAAACGTGATGGCTTGGAGCTCGGTGGTTTTGGACGAGAGCAAATGAGTGAAAGCGAGCAAGGCCACTAGCCTTTAGAGAGCTCTCTTCTTAGCTAGTACGAACAGTAATAATAATAATAAGAGAGTTTTCTAGAGAGTCTGTACGCTCTGTTGGAGAATCGAAAGTGACTAGTGAGCTCAAAAGCAAGCAAGTTCACCTTTTGAACTTGGTGGTGAATTTGCTCGGACTTGCTGGAATTGTTTGGACTTGCTAGGCGTACAAAGGCCAGGACTTTGATGCAAAGTGGGATTGTCTTTTTCCTGCATAAACTCAACGAAACCACATCCATTCATGCGGAAAGCGACCTCCGCAGCCCCAAGGGTTGCTTTGACATCCTCCTGTTCGTCTACACGGAAGGGTCCCCGATCAGCCAAATAAGGATGTCAGCAT
>JAASFI010001127.1:0-11225 GCA_023333705.1 Globisporangium viniferum | reverse complement strand
TCGCTACTCCTAATTAGCCTCAAGGGCTCCTAGAGGTTTTATGAATAAAACCTACCGATGCAGAAATAAACCTACTGAACTGATATATAAAACCTTGGGTACACTGTGAGGTTCAACCCATAGGACCTTGAACTTGGTCCTGTGTAAAATTCCCTGCAAAGTGATTGGCCCACGCCACTCACTTCAACTGGTAGAGACACGTCGGCCGCGTCACCAGTCTAGTTCCCCAAGCAGGAACCATCATTCTGTACTTGATTAGTACATGAGTGCCATCACTCTGCACTGATTAGTACATGTGAAGAACATTCCGTACTGATTAGTACAGAGAACCTTCGTGACGTCATTAGATGACGTCACACGTGCATGCAGAGACTTGTTATACCGTAATCCCTATGTCCTTTGCCTCCGCAATGCGCGCTGAAGGTGGTGTGCGCCACACTAGATCTGAGGACAGATCCACCTTCATGTAATGGCTGGTTTCAGCCCATTACATCCACTTCTGGTAATCCACGACCAACTTTGGGCACGGAACATCAACTTTGTCACCATCTGGGAGACTGCGCGCTACACACCACACAAACACCGCACAATTAGTAATATGATATGAACGATCAGGACATGCACATCTCACACTTACAAATTGAGGTTGTTTCCCGACTCCCTCCAGTCGAAAGGAAGTGTACTGGTTTACTGTCCATCCAGGGCAGGGCGGTCATCGCTGAATACTTGGACGACACTGCAATTTTGGTTTCTCATCGAGCGACAGCTTGGGGACGTTTCTTGCGCTTGTCGACGGCTGCCTTGCAGTAAGCTAGGCGGTTCGTCATAATGGTCCCCACAAGGTACACATTTCGGTGCAGCAATTGAAGCGCAAGCTATACCGAGGTGTAATACCTGTCCGTGACAACTACATGCCAGTCACGCCCAACATTTGGCACCATCGCGTTGAGGTTTCGCAGCACAGCAGCAGCGCCAGCGTGTACTTCAAAATCGGTTGGTGTGCTCGCGTGCTGCTTCTTGCCGCAATACAGCTCGATCCTATCAATATTAGCACGTCCCAACATGTTGCACGCAAATAAAGGAAACAAGTTATCTTTCCCAACATGAAGAAAAAAGCAAAAAAAAAACACAAGCGGCACATACCTCAGGCAATAGGCCGTCGCTGCGCAGCACGCGATGAAAAGCTTGGAGCCCCACCAGTGTGGTTTATCCTTCAGGTACTGTCGGGTCGGATTGTATCTGCTTCTGGACGGGATAATTCCCTCATTGAAGGAGAGAACCGGAGGTGTTGTGTAGCCCCGCCTGAATGTGGCCTGCACACAATCGACGACTGACCTGCCTTTCCATGCACGATCCAATCTTGCAGGCGGACCAGCGTTGTCAGTAAAATGCAAGCTTTGCATGATCTGGTCAAAGTGCGCGCGAGGCATGAACTGACCGAAGGTCCCTCGTTGGATCGCGCCGCTTGACAGCAGCGCCCAGTGATAGGAAAGACGTCTCTTGTGGAGACACAGCATCTTCGCAATCAGGAGACCTACAAGAATGACAATTTTGTGAGCATCAATTGCCTTTTCCTCACGCAGTCTCGCTCTGATGTCCTTCTATGATTCTGGATTCGGGGCGTTGCATTTCCTCTGTATGCTAAAGATCTTCTCCGCTCTCCCTTTGACCTGCTGACTATGGTACCGGTTAGACTCGACAGCAATTCGTTTCCACAGCGACTTGGGCATGAAGTAAAAAAACAGAGCCATCGGGGATTCTGCTTCTTTCAGTGCGCTCGCCGTTGGGCCGTAGGTTCCGCTCTAAAGCCCTGGATACTCGCTGTTAGGAGGAAACTCGGATTCGTCTGGATGCATCCGCACAGACGCAACATGTAAGTCTGTGTGATTCAAGTAATTAAGCTAAGAGAGAGCGTACTTACCCATTTCCCACCCACTCTGTGCCATTGCCTGCAGCTCCTTCACATCACGGCTCCCCGTCAGGTACTCGCTCTCGGCAAGATCAGCGACAGGAATGCCAAATGCCACATCGCTGTCGTCTTCTGCGGTCTCATCGTCATCGTAGTCAGCCACCTCTACTTCCCACTCGTCTATTGTCGTAGTCAGGTTCGTCATTTGAATGGATTACCTCAAAAAGGTCCATGCGAAGTAGCTCCTTCCGCTGCACGATGTTTACATCACCAACGTTAGCAGCTACTGTTTCTGCGGCCACAGCCACAGAATCACGAGCCGCTCATGTTGCCGGAGGCGCCGTGGCTGGAGTGGTAGGCGCTGCAGCTGGAGACGACGTGGCTGGACCGGGAGCTGGAGGTGCTGCAGCTCGAGGCGCCATGGCTGGGGTGGGAGCTGGTGTCGCTGCGACAGAAGCAGGAGGCACTGCGACTGGAGTGAGAGGCGCTGTGACTGCTCGAGCCGCTGCCGCCGACAACGCAGGTGCCGTGGCTGCCTGAGTTGCAGGCGCTGCGCCAGAGCTGCGTTTTTTTGTCTTTTTCGTTGCTGGCAGCGGAGCGGTTGCTGATATGTTCTCGCGCATTTGGCGCTTCACTCGCCACTCATGTTGTCTTTCTTGTTGCGTTTTCTTGTCGGTTTCAAGCTGAGAGTATGGAATGCCCAACATTCCCTCCCAAACGAGTGGGCACGGAAACTGCCACATCAATAGCTTTCGAGCACCTGTTCTCTTGTTCGTCCGAATACGTTTTGCTCCTCCTTGTGAAACCACAACCCTGTGCACACGCGTGCATAGACGAACACAAAAAGAAGTCTTACGAGTTTTTGAAATCCGCATATATGTTTCTGTATTGCCTGAAGTTTTTCATACAAGCCTCTGTTTTAGAGTACATACGATGTTGGATTCTCCAACATGCAGTGAAAGGGGGTTAAATCTACTTGCCTCCACTTGAAAAGCTTTGGTTTCGATCCCTTTTTTGGAGTCCCAAAATTGAGCTCGTTTTACCTTTGATAATTAAAAAGTACTATCGTTCACTCTGATTCCAGCCCGGGCATTCAGCTCCGGTGCCTCCTTGTCGGGCAAGCCAAGTCTCTCACAAACTCATTTTCCTCTTTGAGACAACGCTCACAAACTCAAAAAGCAAGCAACCAAGACGACCACCTCAACGCACTTCTGAACACTCCACCATCACCAGAGTCACCACGTTCGAACCCCCCCCTCCCCATTCGCGTTTCTGCCAGCATCAGTAGACACCGTCACCGCTCTCCACCCCATCGAACTTTCTAATTCCATCCCACGCACCACCCCTCCGATTTAGTTAACGACAAGTGATTTTGCTCCAACACCACGCGAAGCACAGTTGCAGCCTCAGTACCCACACCACCTTCAGCATCTTGTGGAACTGGGGCACCGTCAGCACCCAGCGCAGCTCCAGCACCCAGCGTAACTTCAGCACCTGGCACAACTCCAGCACCCTCAGTGCTCTCAACTACAGTATTATCGGCTAGCGACACTGCTCTGTGCAACTAATGCGCTAATCGTTTAAGTGGAATCCTCCCTGACTATCGAGATGCACTCAACAGCTCACCAACACAAGCAGCAGTGCGAAGCCACGCAGTCCGGTGTCGAAGCGCAGCTCTGTCCCCTCAACAACGGTCTCAGAGTCACCTTCTCAACCTGATGGACACCATGCTTCCACTTGCGCCTTCGGATGTGATCGCGAGTCTCTCAGTAGGCGTGACCACCAGCACGGATCCACGACATCTCAAAGTAGTCTCAGTTTGCGTCGATACCACTATGGCTACGTATGATCTCAACTCACTCTCTTTTACCACCACCCCATCTGCAAAGCCAAACAATATCTCTCGAAAAGACATGAAATATGCAAAGAAGTCCAATCCAGCGGAAGTGAAAGTGGCGACTATCTGTATCTCAAGCGTGGGCTGACTATGTATCAAATGGCTTGGCTGACCGACATTGTCCACGTTAACGACACGCATCGCCGCGCTGAGGAAGAACGGGACGTGTTGGATCACCCCAGACGACCTGATATGTATAAGAGTGACAAACCAAATATGACAGATGCGAGCGCCGCGGAAGACGCGCTCTTTTTTCTTCAACAGACAAACACACGTCAAAAAGGTCTCTGAGAAAGCTCCTCTCGCTGTTATCAAAGGTGAAACACATAATTGACATTTGCAACTGGAATCTACCCTACAGTGACTTGGTGGAGTTAGCGCTGGCAGCCAGGGGAAGGGGCATCCTGGTTCGTGTGGTGGCAGACAGTGCGCAGACTGGGCAGTGATTCACGAAGGTACAGGAACCCAAAGTTGCCAATATTCCAGTCCACCTGCTCGGCACAAGCAACTGGTGTATGCATCACAATTTCTGCATCCTGGACGGTGTGACACTTTTGAACGGGTCAATTAATTGGAATGACTGAGCGGCAACTAGAAACATGGAGAACATCATCGTCACATCAAGCCTCAAGCTAGAGAATTTGCGAGGATCGTTCAAACTGAACCAAAACCTCGCAGCCTTTATGCAGAGCAAAAGAAGGGCAAAGCTGAGGAACAGAAGAAACAAAAGTTCAGTAGTTAGCCAGCATCTCCAGCATCTCATACATGTCATACATATAATTTTCCTTGAATAAACTTGTGAAGATTGCTTCTCGTATATATATTCTGGGCTTCGTGGTTCACGGCGGCTTTATTTACCCACTTCATGCTCCTTATACATGCACCCACTACTTCATTCTTTTGTTTCACACACGCGCGCCGCATCGGGGCGTACGAACGCCAAACGCGGCTCTTTTCTGTTTCCTCGCTTCGCACACAGATACGTGGATCGAAGAACAACAAGCTGTGGTATGCTGGTGGAGAAAACTGAATATGTTATGTGCAGCGTCATTGCCACTAGCCGCATGAAAATGTGCCATCATGAACACAAGGGACCGTTTCAGTTGATTAAAATATTAACAATAAGTATTATAGCACCAATGACCGGTGATGTTTTCGAGTGTGAAGAGTGATCTGAAGTGATAACAATGCGTGGCAAATTTGCGAGCTATGGACACACTATTTTAACCCTTTATTCCCCGATGTTGGATCATCCCACATATTTTTTGATGACATCCGTCCTCTATGTTTGATCATTATACATTGGGTCACATACAAAAATCTTCATTAAATTTCATATAAAATGTATGTATGATCATCATACATACTGCCACATACTATAATCAAGACAAACTAAATATGTTTGATGATCAAACAATTGAGGGGGTGTACAGTGTATCTACGGGGAATAAACAGTTAATACTTGTAGTGTGGTATTACAATACTATAATATGGTTTACATGTATATAACATATATGGTATATCGGAAGTATTTTAATACTTCCGACGTACCATATTTTTTTGCCTGAAATTCAATTCGCAGCAGATACAAAGTCAAGATAGGTAACAGAAGAAACATACTACACACACTTTATGTTGCCCTGATGAGCTACGCGATGTCCGCGCGCGAACAAGCTAGTCAGGATGTCCCTTCTTAGATACCAAATGCATGGTATTTGAAAAAAAAAAACACGTGCAAGCCCGACTGATGCTTTGAGGTCTCCGTGACCTTTTAGACACACTACTCCATGCTAAAGAGAATGACCTATAGACCACAAGGATGTCGATGTCGAATATCCAGCCGACCACGGTGACACTGAGCGCGGGCCAAACTTTACGCGACCGGTTACACATTCAATACACTTGCGCAATTCCAGCCCTCCGCTTCGCTGTCTTTAGACCGAAAGGCTGGAATTGTGCGTGAGAATACATTGTTCAAACCAGTCGGGTCAACGCCATCGCAAAAGTGCGTCAAGATGAATATCCAGTTGTACTGGACTTTGCCTAGTGGGCCATTTGATTGCAGAAAGTGATGACGCACTGACGCGTGAGTCAGCAGTGCGAAGGTGTTCTTTGGTCCGTCCGTTGTATCGGGCAGATATGCGCAACGGTGTGTCTACAGTACCGGTACGAACTCCAATCACTCGGAAATGAGCCGAAGTGGCACCGCACATTCCACGACCACCGTGTGTCTCGGTCATCATTCGCGGCCAAAGAAAAAAGTGCGTAAACGCTATCTCCGACCAAAAACCTGATGACGCACTGAACAAACTTCAAAGATCACTTCCATGGCCCCATCGGAATGGTCGCCTTGTGTGAACGAACGCATGCGAGTTCGGTGGATTCTTAGAATGTTCTAAATTTTACGTATTCACGAACACAACGAGCCAAAGTTGAAAGCAAGAGAGAGATGGAGGAGATATATTCAAATTGTCTTTGCATAAACCATAGTTTTATTTTTCTTCCAAAGCCAAGGATTGGAGAGACGCCAGACGACAATTCCCAGTCACGTGTGGTGGCAGTTCATTCTCGTCTCGCTATCAAGCTACTGTACGTATCTCCAGCTGCGAGTGGTGCGAAGTGCTACGGAAGCAGATGTCGCCCAAAGAAGTGTGGAGAAAAGCACGTCACTCTCCTAAAACAAATGAGATCTAACGAAACCGTGGTGTCGAACCGTTTTGAATCCTTCAACGTGCATCAAGTCAGTGAGCTGAAAATGAGAAACGCTTTTTTCTATTGGTGGAAACTGCCGCAGAAAAGACATGGTAACGAGCGAAAATGTAGCCACCTTGGGTGGGTAAAGAAAGTCCCAGGCTTGTGGTGTGGGTCGCGAAAAGCAGGTCTGATAACGCACAGCGCCAGCGTCTTGCATCGGATCCCGCTCCAGCCCCCATAGTCGATTACGAGTGTATGCTTACGCAGTCCCATTCGACTGCGTCATGCTTGCAATTCAGGTGAAGGATCGACTAGAGACCTTGTTGCCTGATCACGCACTGCGTTTGTTCTGTTTTTCGCTTTCTGTGGAGACAGAAAAAACAGTGGTGCCTGACCTGTTTGCTTACTTGAGCATAAACAACTGGCTGTGGGCGATAACGGAAATGTCAAATGTTTTCCCAGTGATGTGTGCGTCCAGGCTTGACTCAAATTCAGTCTGTTCTTGATAGATACTGGAGGAAAAAAAAAAGAGAACCAGTTGACTCTCCGCTGACACATCTTTCAGACCCGTGAGATCCAGTCCGCCACTGAAAGCCTGCTCCTACTCCTCTTCTTTTTCGCATCGCCGCGCTTTGTTTCAACGACGGAAACTGCGTGAAGACGCCCTCCAGCAACAGACAGCTTTCAAGTTGAAAAAGAATGCCAGCAGAGCACTCGCCGCAGATGTGTCAGCGTGCGTATTGCCGCAGTCACTCATTATTCTGCGCAGCATGTGATCTTCTCAAGGCATGAACTGCTTTCGTCATTTCACGTGCGAGAAGAATGAGGCTGATCGACTGTGCCGTGCATGCTGCGGAATTGCACCACCGCTCACCCTCTCTTCGGATGAAGCAACTTCAAAATTAGCTGATAAACCAAAAGCAGAAGGTGAAGCCTACCCTTCCGTACTCTGTTATCTGATTATGCAGGCTTGCTTCTTAATAACGTCAAGTGAAACGAGAAGTTGATCATATCACTTTTAAGGGGTATTTATTTTACAGGTCAACGTTCCTGACATGCTTCTTTCACATTTTTTTTATAGCAAATGTGAAAGCATGACTCGCCATCACTTCGAGCTGCGATGCCATGCCGTACTATTATTATAGTCGCTCCTGGATATACTAGTATATATATGTATACAGTATATATGTAAATGACACCCACTGTATCATCGAGTGCTGCTGCACACCCATTCCGAATTCCTTTATCAATTGTGGATAATGAATTGAAATGAATTTAGTCTTCACACGAGTTGGACGCCCCAAGAATTGCACGCACGCACATACTTGTACATACAAAGCAACGGAAGCGAAGAACCATGTCGAATCTCCAGCGATTCGACTGGTCGTGGGGGACAATCAGCAGCAGTTGGTTAGAATAAGACAGCGAGCGCTAAAGAGATGCGCTCACACAATATTCAATCAGTCTGGTTAATCTCCATCCTGAGCGTTCAGCTCGTTTCAGAACAAGGAGAACCAGGATGAGAAATTCGTGCGTCAACAGCTTTGGCTCGCTGAAAATGGATGACGCACTCGTAGGTACCGTATTGAAGATGGTGGGCGAGCGAGCGAGCAGTGCTGACCAGCCTGAACTTGTGCGGAGAAGGGCCAATCGCAGTCACACCTGACACACAAAGACACGCGTTCTATTCTGAGCGTGTTCAGAAAACAGAAAACGCATACAGTACGGCACCACACTGACGAAGCGGCGCCGCGCGTTCCCACGACCACCACCATCGTCTCAGAACAGTTTTGTGTTCAAAAGCAAAAGCACAAGATGCGCAAGCGTAAACGAGCTTTCCCATCTACAACCTGTTGACGTACTTGGCATTTTCAATGTACTGCAACTCAGGCTCAACTGGAACTCCACCGCAAAATGCACCACCATAGCGCCAACGTTCCTATTAATGCCGTTTGAAAAGTGCGTAGCAAACGGAGGCTCCAACGAAAAGCCTGTTGATGCACTGGGCCAAAGAGTGAGTAGTAGTCCAGAATATCTTACTCGTTCGTTCCGTATAACACACATCGTTTCCTCCACGTGGACCCACATACGTAGAGAGAAGTGCATTAATGCCAGCGGGCAAAGAGGTTCATACAATCTATCCTATCGATCGTCTCATGAAGCTTTCGTCGGAATACTGAGCGCACAAAGGTTCACCAAAAGCGACGAGCAAAGAGCGACGAGCAAAGAGCGACGAGCATGACGACAGCTCCTTCTCGTCTCGAGCCAGTCTATCCACATCTCCTACGAGCTGCATTTATACCGGCGCGTTGTGTTCGTACTGTAGCAGTTCTCTTTACGCAAGCACTTATATAGGGAGAGCAGATAGCAATCGTTCTTGTAAAAGAGCGATCTACTGGTCTATCCCAACAGCAAAACCGCAAGTTGTCTAAAACGTTTGTTTTTTTCGAACTTGCTGCAGTTGCAGCGAGCGTTTCAACGTGAATCAAGTTGGAAAGCATTCCTCGTAAAAACGCCCCTGCACGCTTCTGATTGGCTCAAAACGAGGAGCATGTGCGAATCATTTGTGCAGAAAGACGCGGATTACAGTATGCTCTGCATATTTTGTTAGCGGAAACGGTCAGTTTTAGTACGAGTACGAATCCTACGGTACCGCACCACTGCCCAACCCACTTGGCGGAATGTAGCCACGTTGGCAGCAAAGACATGGGACTAAGCAAGTAAGTGCGAAGAGCTCTTTTGAGCTTTGTCGTCAGGCTGTGTGGTCGCTACCACAGTAGCAGAGCAGTACCGTGAATCAGTCGATCAGGATGCTTGCTCACATGTGAGAATGGCGAAAGTAATTCGTGCACGTGAATGATTTCATCATGCACAGCACAGTGAGTGGTTGTGGCTCTTCATTACGAACGCTGCAGCCATACATTTTAGGACCTGTCAAGTCGCGAGATCCCACTCAGTATCCGCGCTTGACACAATGATTGACTATGAAAAAGAAAGGATGATGGGGAGGAATGGCTGACAACGCAACGCACGACCAGATCTCGCGGGTCGCAACGCAATTTCAGCAGAGTTACTCAGCTGATATTCCACCACTTTCTCAGCCATTTTGTATGCATGGGAGTGGCTGAGTGAGTTGGATCGAGCCTGTACACAGTTGATAGAACCTTTGGTATTTACGTTACTGTATCGACCAAAGCCAGCAGTTGTTTATGCGCAGTCCAAAGCTCTCAAAGGAGCAGGTCAGGCACCGCCGTTGCTTTGTCTCTTGTGCGACGAAACGAAGGCGGAAAAACAGAAACAGAACGGCAGGGCTTCGTTGAGAGGAGGATATGCACACACACACACACACACACACACACACACATACGATGTTATAGAAATAGGGAATCCCACCAGTACAGTGCTGGTTCTTTCCGCTCAAAGCCAGCAGCGTTGCATGCATGAGCGTCGCATGCTCGGCATTACGAAGTCCAATGCGCCTGCGTAAGCAACCATATCCATTGGGTTGAAATGGGGACAGAGAATCTGATTTACATGGAGTCGCGCGCGTCCTTTCGCTCCCTGACGCTCTTTGAGTTATCAACGCATGCCATTCGCTCATGCCCCTAAAAAAATAATTATTTGGAATGTTTTCACAACTTAAAAGAATCAATCGAAAAAATACCACAATTTTTTTCCTAAAAATGTAAAAACCTACCCCTTCCATTCTCATTTATTTGATCTCACAGGTATGCTTCTTTCTCAAAGCAAGTCAAACTTGATGTTATCAGTATCACTTCCAGCAGTAGATAATATTTTACAGGTTTCCACACAATGACACGGTGTCCCACAGAAACGCGACAGGGGAGGAGGGTGGGGCGGTCGCACTGGTCGGTCGGAGAGCCAAAACCAACCCAACCGTTGCGCAGAAACGGCGATTTAACTGCTGCGCAGAAACGAGCCAGCCAGTCAGGGAGCTCGCATCGTGCCTTCTCGCTCGCTCGACCACTTTAACCACCAATTTCAGTATTTACTAACAGAGCTCTTCAGCTGGCTGGCTGGCTGACTGCTAGTTGGCACAATCAACTGACTGAACAACTGTAGCTGGTGCCATCCATTCTCGGATTGGACGCATCGCCGTTCCTCAGCCTCATTTCCGAATTTGCTCTCTTCCACAAAGTCACAATGAGTGGCGACCACGACCACTTCCAGCGCTTCAATGACGACGACGACGAGATAGATCGTCAGTATTATGATGGCCGACGGGTGCACATGCAGACAGCTCCGTTTGAGCTGCAACAGCGCCACCACCGTCGACTGCACGACCAGGCGTTGACGCGGAGCCACTCGGCGCCGAACGGACAGCTGGGCCGTGTGGAGGACTACAGCGCCATCACGCCATTCCAGCAGCACCACCACCAACAGCAGAATCACTACCGCTCGCTCGGCTTTACGCCGCCGCCGTCTCGCGGATCCCTTGTCGCGCTTCTGAGAGAGCAGCAGCGGTCGGCGATTGAGCCAGGCAAGATGCTGCTTGGTGGGCGACGGAGTCTCGACGACGATGATGAAGAGATCTCGAGCTTGTTGATGCGATCCCACAGCGAGAGTGAGAGCGCTGCGAGTCCCATGCAGAACCACCATGACCAGACTTTGGAGGACGCTGCATCCTCGCACACGTCGTCGCCAGCACGACCAGCACCGCCAGTCACAACCCGACAGCAGAAAGCGAGAGCGGCCAAAGCCTCC
>JAASFI010001126.1:0-11232 GCA_023333705.1 Globisporangium viniferum | reverse complement strand
TCTTTCTTTGTGTTGCTAGCGACGGTCGGTGCGTTCGTGTCTCGCTCAAGTCCTCACAGGCAAGAGACGGGTCACTGCCTCGAGAGTTGTCGAGCTCAGTACAGCAAGTTGATCTGGCATGAAGGCGCCATATATTCAACAGCGTTAACCACGTCGTCGATTGTTTTGTGTGGGTTCGTGAAGTATCGAAATGCGGCTTTGCGCTGCTGAACAGATTTGCTGCAAAGAACAGATGCGAGTCTCGCAATTCCGCCTGTTAAACCAAGGTATTGCCTTTGCTGGCGTGGCTCTTCGGACAACCAAACAAACTCCCATTTATGCATACCAATCGGTTGATAATGCTAGCACACTGACGTTACGACGTTTTTTACGCAATAGGAATACACTAACAACTAGATGGGTGGTTCAGTAAGAGAAGCTTTAGAATCACAGTGCCCTCACATCCCAGCGCAAAGGCAACCACGCATAGTTGTTGTGAATGCGATGTCGACTTGCCCTAGTGGTTTCAATCAAGTAGAATACGTTGAACCCGATGTGGCATTGATTGTAGTACTCTACTCTGGTGAAATTTTCATCGCCTCGATATGTCTGTCTATCGAACGTGCCGTGGCCTTGGTGTGTTGTTTTTCTGGGCAGTTGCCTTGGATCACCACCCGACCCGACCATTTCACCAGGAGGTCCAATCAGGAATACTAAAGTATTAGTAAGAGGTATGTATGCATATGAAGAGGCATTCGGCTGCTGTACTCCCTGAAGTGGGGTTCACCATCAGTGGATTCTGGTCGTTCGGTGGTATTTTCCCGCCGAGCCGCATGGACAGGAAGGTATCAAGTGCACCTCTGGTCGACAGTCGCGTCACAGGATTCGCCCTCGGTCCCCTCGTCATCCGCGCGATTACAAGCTGTGACATGGTCGCAAATGGACCCCTCTTTAACAACATGGATCCTGCTTCCAGGTATGCCCAAGCGGTCGCAAGTACGTACTCACTGTCAGCTGCATACGTCACTTCACCATTTGCCCGGACAACCGCAGCCGCCAACCAAGGCTACTCATGAAGCTCTCGTTACCCCCAGGTACGCTTCCGACGATCTCACTCTCCCCGGAAGACAAGTGCGGGATCGAGGCGGTGGCCGATGCGACCGTGAAGGACACCTTCCAGCAGTACTCCGAGCACCTCACGCTGCGCAACGGAGCCGTGGACAAGAAGCACTGAAAGAAGGTCGAGCAGCGCGAGCACTTGTGCGTATACAAGCAGCGCGAGCCGAGTACCTCGACGGCATCGTATGACACTGCGACTCCTGACTCGTCTGGCTCGTCAAGAGACTCCGCCGAGGCAAGCGAGTACACTACCATGTCACCCATGCTTATCTTGGGCTCCATCCCCGGCACCCTCGATGACGTCATGTACGGCATGTTGAGCCCGAGCGTCGAGAAGATGCAGCTCAAGACCGCGTACGTGGAGGACGGTCTCGCGGGCTGGTCTCTCGTGTCGTCGATCATCAAACCCAGCGCGGACGCTCCCTTCCAAGAGCTCAGTCTCAAGTGGATCGTGAAGAAACATCTGCCGCTCGTCGGCACAGTGATGCGTGCCCGCGATGCTCTCTACATCGATTCTTCTGGGATCACCTCTCTTCCGAGTGGCGAGGGCATCGGATACCATCTCTACCATTTGGTGGACATCCCCAAGATCCGCGAACTGACCGATCTCCAGATCATCCGCGGGAGGTTCTCGGTCTGCAGTTTCTTTCGTGCTCGCAACGAGAGCTCGGTCGAGTTGTTTGGATGCGGTGTGTTCAGCCCCATGGAGGACGCATCAAAGAGTATCACAGCGAAGTCGACCTCGGAGCTCGCGGTCTCGGTCTTCAGACATGTACACTGGGCTGAGATGAAGAAACTCACGCGAACCGTGTGCTCGGGGCAGTAGGAGTCGTGGCTCGGGAGCATCACGAGCTCTCCTTCAATCGGCTCGGCGATGTCGATCAGAGAGCTGCGAGCCTCTGCGTACCCAGCGCCAGCCTCAGCACCGAGAACATGCGGAATGTATTTCAAGAGTGTTGGCGGCGGGGTATCCTTTGTCAGGTCCAAGGAGAAGCACTGCCGGATCTGTCTGGCTAGACTGTGCTCTCGATGCCGCGTGTACAAGACCGTCTAATTGCCCACAGAGGTGGAGAAACAGCTCTTGAGCACCAAGATGACGTTCTGCTCACGCTGTGTGCAATCAGTTTGCTGTGCGAGCTTGGCCAAGTTTGCATTACTTGACGCACTCGCTGCCGAAGGTAAACTCCCAGACTATTCCGAATTGTTGCCCTAAAGCTGATAGGTTTGGCGTAAAGAGTACTACTATACCCTGAGACTTGGGTCGGACTATGAAAAACTCAACCATTGTACAGATTGAAGTTGTCTCTCGACATGAAAAATATTTCGAACTACTTGGGGCGTTAGTTTGAAACCTTGCTTCGCTCCGCCAGCGACCTCTTTTGAGGTCGAGGCTTCTCAGGTAGCGTAGACGAGTACTTTGGGGGTATCAACTTATGCACAAAGAGAGGTTTGTGGGTCAACGAGGTCCCCCATAATAGCTCACAGGTCTTCGAGTTTTGTCCTGATCATAATTTGTGTCGAAGGTAGCCAGATGCTCGAGTGTACGAACGTATAACCCAATGCGAGACATCGCGCGACAGTGACAGCCGCATCTGCCAAATTGTCGAGAGCTTGCACATGGTGGGGTGGGTACACTTTTAGGAACACGCAGTTCGATACCGAGCGACCACAAGCCGGTCGATTCAGCCATTGGAAGTGCATCGTATTCGCTGGTGGGTGATTTCAGATCTGAAGCAGAGCAAGTCGGTCTTTGATTACAACCAGAAGTAGGGCTTCACGACCCACGTGCACCGCACAGTTCAATATTTGGCCTCTCATGCCCACCATCTATGTTGTCGCTCGGTTATCAGACGAAGCTGTGGATTTCGTTGCGAACTACCTATCAAGGTATCCTTGTCTCCGCATATGCATGTAAAGGAACGTCCATCTCGAATGGAGCTCCCACAGACAGAGATCTGGTCGTTCGGTGGGATTTGTTTGCCTCGCAATGTATGGACACAGCCATACGTACGACTCTGCAGCTCGACGAGATAGCTGCGCGCATGTATCCATCCATCCAGTCAGTCTCACTCGCTTCCGTCATCACCGTGATGAGTATCGTCGTAGTAGTAGTGGTTGCATGCCCAGTTCGGTCGGATCAGCTTGGGATTCCTGAAGTGAGATTTGCCAATGCCGTCCGCGAAAGCTTTCAGAAGGCTACCAGTTCTTGATAGCCTCATAGCCTCACTTGGTCATTTGCGTCGAGAGCGAAACTCGTGCCAGCCCCACCGGCTTCCTATCTTCTCCCGCCCTCAATGAAGCTCCCGCTGCCTGCGAACACGTTGCCGACGCTCTCGCTGTCTCCGGAAGCCGAGCGCATGATCGAGGCTGTGGCTGACGCAGTCGTGAAGGACACACTTCAGCAGTACCAGGAGCACCTGATGCTCAACAATGGTGTGGTGGACGCGCGGCGCTGGAAGAAGATCAAGCAGCGCGAGCGTTTGCGCGTGTACAAGCAGCGCACGTCCAGTTGGAAAAAGACCGGTTCTGCATGTGAGACAGTGAGGAGCTCGTCTAGTTCGTCAGGGTATTCGACTGAGAAAGGTGAGACCACGGCGATCTTGCCCATGCTCGTGTTTGGCTCCATCCCGGGGACCCTCGACGACGTCATGTACGGCTCGCTGAGTCCGAGCCTCGAAGAAATGCAGCTCCAGTCCGCTTATATGGAGGACGGTATGGCTGACTGGTCCTTGCTCGCCTCGATCACCAAGCCCAGCAAGGAGCACCCGTTCCGCGAACTGAGCATCAAGTGGAGCATCAAGCGACACCCGGCGCTCATCGGTGTCGTGATGCGCACCCGGGACGGGGTCTTCATCGACTCAGTCGGGATCTCGTTCCTCCCGAATGGTGAGCGCATCGGGTATCATCTCTACCACTCGATGGACATCCCGGAGATCCTCGAGCTGACCGATCTCCAGATCGTTCGCGGCAGGCTCTCGATCTGCAGCTTTTTCCGCCAGCGCAGCGAGACCTCGGTCGAGACCTTCGGCTGCGGCATGGTGAGCCCCATGGGCGACGCGCCGGCGAGTCTCACCGCCATCTCCTCTGCCGAAGCCACCGTTGCGGTCTTCACGCTCGTGTATTGTGCAGAAATGAAGAAGTTCACGCGAGTCGTGTGCTCTGCCCAGCAGCAACAACAGCAGGAGCCGTGGCTACGCAGCATCACCGGTTCGTCTTCATTCGGCTTAGGGTCATCGTTCAGTAGCGTAAAGATCTCTCTGAACCCAGTGCCAGTGCCACTATCATCGTCAAAAATCTGTGGGGTGTGTTCTCAAACTGTCGGCAGTGGTCTGTCCTCCGTCAGGTCCAAGGAGAAGCACTGCCGGATCTGCTTGGTGCGCCTCTGCTCCCGCTGCCGCGTGTACAAGATCATCTACTTGCCAACGAAAGTCGAGAAGCAGCTCTCGAGTAGGAAGATGACGTTTTGCTCGCGCTGCGTGCAATCTGTTTGCTGTGCGAGCTCCGCTGAGTTCGCGATGTTTGATGCGCTCGCAGCCGAAGGCAACGAGGTCGACTACTCCGATGTGTTGCGCTAAACGATGGGTAGCAGCATTGTCCCGAAGGAATGTCACTACCTGCAACATGTGTGAGTTGTAGATATGTAGCGGAAACCTCTTCGCTTAATGGAGTTTTCTAGGTCGATTTCGAGAGAGAGAGAAGGAAATCTATAACTGAGTCTAAGATGTTCCAAGTTATTGTGCTGCTAGTAGGGTATGTGGTCTTCCTTCGAAGCTACCCTCGCCGCTGATGTCGTTACTCATCCGTTCCTGAACCGCCCTGTATCGATCGAGTGCTGTCTGGTCCTTTTGTTTCCGCTGTAATCGCTGATGTTCCTTTTGAGTCCATTGCCATGTTGGCCATATAATCGGCCATTTTGGTTTGCTCACGTTTCCGGTGGATCCATGTGATCGATTTGAATTTTCCGCTGAGGTCTTGAACTCTTCCCGCAGGCTGCTGGAGGTGCAGAGGTTGACTGACGCGCGCCCGAGCTGCTGCTGGATGATCATGTTGCTGTCTCCACATATAGTACTTCAAGGCTGATGTTGGTTTTCCGGAAGGTTATCCATGCGTATGCCAGCCCCAGTTTGAGCGATTCGTATTTGCAGTAATTTTTCTAGATTGATATCCTAGTTACGGTTCTGTACTGAGCATGCATAGCATGGTCGAGGTCCAAAATGTGGGAAACTTCTGGTCCGGTCTTGCTGCCCCCGACTCCTTCAGACCTGGTCCCAGAGTCAACCAACCATGTCACGCGCCATCTGCGCAGTACCTATACGCTCCTTGTACAGTGTTGACTGACAACAGACAAACACACTTTGATCACATTCCATTTCATCTCTTAGGGATCTCTTAAATATTAACCTTGATCATCATGATCACCTACTTAGTACCACCATCCACATATATAACAAACACTCGCCATTCGTGTCCTCCGATTCTACCGACTCGAACTGGACGAGAAGCTCGTGGGTGGTGTGGTGCTGTCCAGCACCCCTCTCAGCAAGAAGAAATCGTCGTCGAAGGTTGCGCGTGGGTCGTCGATCTCGTCGATCGCGACGGCCACGGCGCTCGCCTCGTACGCGCGCGTGACGCAGCGCGAGCAGAAGGTGAACTTGGCCTGCGAGAAGAAGCTCAGCTTCTTGACGGAGCAGCACTTGGAGCAAACTGCCTCGAGGCACGCGGCGCAGCTCTTCCTGCGCGACGGCAGCAGAGAGTACGCGCCGCCCAGGCTCTGCAGGCATACGCGGCAATGCGAGTGGCTCTCATTGTCATGACTACTGCTACTGTCACGCGTGGCCAGGGACGGCACGGACTTGGTCTTGCGCAGCAGCCACATGAGCTTCTTCATCTGCGCGCAGTGGAGGTTGGTGGCCACGGACACGAGCGCCTCGGTGGTCGAGATCACGCTCACGCTCGGTCACACGTCGCCCAGCGGGTTGAGCATCCCGCGCATGAACACGTCGTGTGATAGTGTATCCTGTCGAGAGTATCACGGCGTTGGGATATATAATGGAGACGAAGGCGAAATGAGTGGCTGGGAGCGAGCGAATGCCGCCGGCGTCAATTGAATTCGGTCCTGAGCGCGTTTCTATGCGATTGTGCGGCATTTGCATTGGGTAATATAAGTCAATACAATTGGTTCACTTTGAAGACCCTAGTATTTTGGAATGTAATAATACCCGTAGAATGTGTGACGCTCAATGCATGATGAGTCCAGGAAGTGGCTCCATGATAAAGAAGATCAGAACTTTAGTGTGCGAGTGACTGACAATCCCGCTTGCAACCCCAGTTTTGAAATGTACCCCTCTACAACAAATCACTCGAGCACGCCATCCCCACGACCGCTTGACGCAAGGGAGCGAACATGCCCACTACCGGCATTGACTTGATTCACAGTCACGAGACCGCCAAACTATTCCGCTGGGATTGTAAATGAACGATCGCTCACTCTTTCCGATCTTTCACTTGTTGAAGCCGTGACGTTCTGCAGTGAAGCGGCACGTCATTTCTATTGGTAATCCTCTCTTGGCTGTGGCTAATGCAGTCAGTTGTGGACGTCCGTGCTATTCACAAGGGCCTTGAGACTTGTCTGCTGCCCTAGAGTTCATTTCTCATAATCAGAGGTGCACAATCAATCCACTTCTGGTATTCAACGCGTTCTCCCTCAATAAACCTCCAGCTTACGACTGTAAGCTAGCTGACAGTTCATCCTAAAAACAATCCTTGATCAGTATTGAGTGGATTCAAACCACTGGGATTCACTACAGTAAGTGAGCGGTTTCGTGTGTGAGTGTATGGACCACAGTGCGTTGTTTCACAAATGTACAGAGGGCACGAGGAGTGGTTGGACTTCACAGCCTAAAGAGACGTGTGATTCATTCGAAACCAAAGCACTTGACGACCACGTGGCAGGGAATATACAATACACTACAGTAGTAGTGTATTCATAGTGATCTGATATTTGCAAACGACATGTTATTAGGTATTTTACAGTCGGCGCGCTCCACTACAGAATATCTACCTTGGATGCTATCGTGGCTTCAACCGAGCTCTCTTTCTCTCTTTCGCTTCACTTCCTATTTCGCCGTCCTGGAAGCGCCTCTTGCAAGCAGCGAGCGGGCTCTCTTTCGCCCAGCGTCTGCGGTGGAAGCGAGCCACGTGCCTCCGAGTTTCGAGAGGGAGCTTGCTCGCGAGCGCGCCTGTGGTCGCGAAGAAGAAGAGTTTTCTGAGAGCACGCGGTCGGGCAACTGCATCGATTCGCGGTCGTCATCGACACAAGCAGAGAGCAGGCTCTCGGGGGCAGAGGACGACGAGCGTCGAGCGGTGATCGAGGGGAAGAACTGTTTCAGCGTCTCGATCGCGCCTTCTTCGCTCCAGGTCCTCGCGCGGATGGATTGCGTCGAGAAGATCGCCATGGTCTCTCAGTCTGAAGTGCTGGACTGCTAAGGTGTGGGTGTGTGGGTGGGTTTGCTGGGCTTTTGGGGAATGAGCTCAGTGGTGAGGAGGGAAGGAGGGAGGGATCTGGTGGGGGGGAGCGATGGGCAACTCGTGTCTCTTCGTAATGTCTCCAAGAAGCTTCTGCTGCAAGTTGGACCGTCCAACCCAGGGACATGTCCGTTGTTCGTAACATCCGTCAGACGATGTACATTGTATTACCAAATGCATCGGGTAAGGCAAAACTGCACACATCTTGAATTCACTATGGACGTGCAGGATAGCTTTAACCGGTGTATCGAATAAGGCTATCCTGAAAGACCATACTGAAATCAAGATGTGTGCAGATCGTCTTGCCTAATGGTATCACTTAACAGTTAGATAGTCCCTTCCAGGAAGGTTCCGTGAAGGTTCCAGGGAAAGTTCTTCTGTAGACGAGACTGTGTATCCAAATCTCTCTCGACAATTGAGACTGTCGAGATATCTTTGGCGGATTTGGATACAGTAGCGAGGGTGTGACCTTTAGGTACCGCTCTCTTGAGAACACACTCAGATTGATGAATTTCGCGCAAGAGTTCGGCTCTTGGCAGCTTCACGCGGCGGCTCAATGACTTACAGTATACAGTAACAGTGTTTGGTAGGACCCAGCGTCTCCTCGGCGCATCAGAGTATTCGTCCAACTACCGAGGAGATACAGCTCAAGTCCAAGGACTGACTGTGCATGTCGAAGTTTCTGGGCTCTGCTGGAGTCGATCATCAGCCCAAGCGAGAAGGATCTGTTTCTTGCGCTGAGCATCACGCTGAACGCTCGCACTGGTATCATTTTACCAGAAGGGCGGTCGCTATGGTGGTGCGCACTCGCGACTCGGTCTACATGTGTACATCAAGTCGTCCGGGATTGAGATGACCCCGAGTGGAGTATGAGTTCTTTCGTAAACGCAAAAAGTACGAAATCTACGCGCACACTGTGACTAACCAACTCCATTGGTGACGCGCTAGCTACTGTTGCATCTATGTTATTCCCTGTCCTATCACCGTGTTTCAGAGTATGCACTGTACCCGAGATGAAAATGCTTCTCGTATCCTATACTCCAGCCAACAGCTGCTGCAGTCGCAGAGTTACAACTCGCTTGATTCAGCCACTAGCTCGTCGTCGAGTTCACCGGTATCTTCATCGCCGTCGGCATTGAGTTCGCTAGTGAAGCCGGCAGTTTCCCTTCGGGTGTACAAGGAGAAGCAGTGCCAGATCTACTTTGAATGAGTGTGTGGTCGGTGCCGCATTGCAAAGTCCACAATGGCGACAACCGAGTCAAAGTCGTCTTTGACTCCGGCGTCGTCGTCTTAGTTGGCACCACACGAACTTGGCACTCCTGAATCCATCTCATCTCGCTCGTTGTGGGCAATACTGCATGGGTACAATCGCACGTCAACTTGAACCAGGCATACATTGATACGATGGCAGGACTTGTAGTGCGTATATGCTCTACCAGTTGGCAATCGCAATCCTTATGCTCCGGAACCTCCGTTCCATTCTGACGAGGGGGTCTGATGCTCGATGCGTTACCGCGATTTATCACACGGCAGTTGTACGAGAGTTCGAGTGTTCGGAGGATGAACCCATCAAGTGTTCTCTGCATGGGAGCTCAAGATCAATTTATTGACATCTGCAAGTTCAATACGACACGTGAAAAACAAAGCGGGCTATCCAATTGCCGGAGGCTGTCGCGTGGCTCAATTGGGCCGTCATTTCGCCTTTCTCAACGGTTCTATCAGTTTGGATACTACACCTTGACTTGTGAGAACATCCGCCGCTCTCTTGAGTTGCAGTTTTTTGCGGTGCCCTCTCTCACTTAGATACTTACAGGGGCAGCGACACTTATCCACGTGTGGCACTGACGAAATGAAGTTCCCTCTACCAGCCGACACCTTCCCAAAACTGGAGCCCTCGCCGCAAGAGAGGCACACGATCGATGCTGCGGTGGAGGAGATTGTGAAGACAACTATCACACAGTAAGTACTACGAGCTGCTCACGGTGAGTGCACAACGGCGTCGTGGACGAGGCGCGATGGAAGAAGTTCAAGCAGCGCGAGGACGTGTGCGTGTACATGGAGCGGAAGTCAAGTCTCCACTCGCGAGTGGCAAGCGTGGCCTCAGATGAGAGCACCTCATCCGCTTTGTCGACTGCCACCACCAACAGCAGCAGCACTGACATCAAGACGAAAGCATCGATACTCACGTTTGGTTCAGTCGCTGGTCACCTGGACGACGCCATGTAGTACAGCGTGCTCAGCCCAAGCACCAAGGAGATGCAACTCAAGACCGCGTACGTGGGTGACGGGCTGGACGACTGGGGCTTGCTGGCGTCGATCATCAAACCGAGCGAGAAGGACCCGTTCCGCGCACTGAGCATCAAGTGGAGCATCAAGGACTACCCGCTGCTGTTATTAATAAGCGCGATCGTGCGCACGCGCGACTCGATCTACATCGAGTTGTCTGGGATCGCGATGACTCCGAGTGGCGAGCGCATCGGGTACCGCATGGACTACTCCGTGGACCTGCCCGGGGTCCGCGAACTGACCGACCTCAAGATCGTGCGCTCTAAGTTTTCCGCGTGCGCGTTCTTTCGACAGCGCACACCCACATGCGTCGAGGTCTATTCGCTCATCCAGTTGTTCAACCCCATGGGCGACGACGGGGTCCCAAGCACTTGTCCAGATCCCCATCCGAGTGTTCAAGTACCTGCACTACGCCGAGATGAAGAAGCTCACTCGCTTGCCGCGCTCCAGTCGGAATCAGTCGAGAAGCGTCACATCCACTGAGTCGTCCGGTAGTATTGACTCAGGGTCGAGTTTATGGAACTCGGTGTCATCCTCGGCATCGTCACCGGCGTCTGCACCGTCCGATGCGTGTGAGTTTTGTACTCAGAGAACGACCAGCGGTGGTGGTGGGTTATCTTCGCTCTCCAGCTCCAAAGAGTAGCAGTGCCGGATCTGCCAGGCGCGTGCATGTGCTCGTTGCTGCGCGGAGTAGACGATCTACTCGCCCACAGAGGTCAAAAAGCAGCTGACGAACGCAGCCGTGACCTTCTGTAAGCGCTACATACGCGACGCTTCAAACTCAAGCTCGTTCAAATCTGCTGTGCTCGATGCCATTGAGTCGAAGGGGGAACTCATGGACTACAGAGAGGCGCTGGTACGCTAGCACGATTGTTGAGTTGAAGTAGAGGGGAGAGAACAACCGAAGTGATAAGTGGTAGCAGAAAACCGCCTTCGCCATCGCAAAAGAGATGCTTGGAGAGGGTGAATGCGGCAATAGATATGATAGACGACGATAGCGACAAAGGGATAAGTCGGAAGGAATCCGTACCAGGCAGGACGGCTGTAAGCCTGAATGAACACACCTGGTGCAGAGAATAGTACACATGTCATCCTCGAATTCATACAGATGCGTCCTGAATGCCCAGCCTCCCAAGCAACGATAGCTGCCTGAACAAATCTCACACCGACCTTTCAAGCTCACAGTAGTGACCTTTCATGATCAGTGACATTTCAAGATCACTGTGAAAAGCTGTCGCACTCCGCGTGGGCTCCATCTAATCTTGACCGCGACGCGTGTATTTGCTTCCATGAGACCATGATCGTACTTTTACAGGATCTTTT
>JAASFI010001125.1:0-11238 GCA_023333705.1 Globisporangium viniferum | reverse complement strand
TGAGGAACTCTCGCTAACTCCCCTGATCCGCCTCGTTGAACCTAGCGAGCGGGAACTCTGCTGGCGGTGGCTCGCGTTTGGGGTCTTCTACCCTCGGTCCCAACGGTTTGCTGCTCAGTTCAAGGTGCGCAAGATCAAGTTACTTAACTCGGACAGTTCAGAAACTGACATGAAAGCTTTCGCGCGCGCGCTTCAGAACCCTGTCACAGAGTTTCGACACCTAGATTGACCTGAAGAAAAAGATGATCACACGGACACAGTGCTGGTTGACGCGATCGAGAAAGGCGCAACGGTGTACTCGTCGGCGGATCGGTTCTCAAAGACTCTGATGACGCTGGCGTGCCAGCAAGAGCTGGAGATCCTGCACTCTCGCTACGATGACAAGTGACTCTGCGCCATCATTGCTGGCATTGGACTCGGGTGGCTTCAGGCCACTCACGTCGTGAGTGTCGAGCATGATCTGGAGAAATACGAGAGCCATGCAGACGCGCGCTTTGATCTCGTGGTTAGCGGCCCAGTATCGCCCGTGCAGATGATGGCGATCAAGCCTGAGACGCGCACGTTCATCGAAACTGTGGGCAAGTACCTGCAGTCACTCTCCATGAAAGACAGCAAGGGGTTCTCGATTGCCACGCTGCTGTATTGCTGCAAGAACCTGGAGCATCTGGACCTAGAAGGCTGCGATCTGAACTTTGAAGCGTCCGACGATGTTGACGATTGCCCCCAAGACCGGAGGCTCGGCAGCAGTCTTGTGTCGCTCAATTTGAATCGCACGAGGTTTAACGACACCGACATGCGTTACCTGAAGTGGGACCTAGAGGACCCGCTCAGAATGGGCAAGCTCAAGGAGCTTCGCCTCTGTAGGGTCCAGATGACTCGCGTCGGCCTCGACGATCTGTTTGCAGCGCTCATCATGAACAAGACGCTGTCAATACTCGAACTGGAGCAACCGGACGACCATGCTAACGACGCTGAGAAGCGAGCCACGTGCGCTCGCATCGACGGGTAATGTCAGAACCAGACGCTGAGGGTTGTGTCAGTGCCTCTCAGTCAAAGACTTGCGTTCCTTAGCGCCGTGCTTGACCCCAACTCCAAAGTACGTAGGCAGTGGAGGCACTGAAACCCCACTGCGTTTGCTGCGATCTTTCACTTTGCACAGGAATCGGAACGACGGAAGATCATTTGGACCAAGTTCACTGCGCCGGTCGCCGAGAGTCTTATTTACATCTAAGCCGTTCTCCACCACCGTTAATTTCAGGGTAGTATAGGTACTTTAGATGTTTGTATTCGGCCAGTAATTAGATTTATAGTCAATTAAATCTTCAGTTTCAATGTCACTTCTAATGCAAAGCTCTTATATGCGGTTCTGGCGCAGGCGCACGTGGTGCTGCAGGATCTTGGACGCGGTCTCCGCGAGTTTCCTCCCGATCGTGAACTGTGACTGCGTGAGCTTCCGCGAGTCGTACCCCAAGCAGCAGAGGCTTCCGAGAACCGTGAAGTCCTCGGCGAACAAGGGAAACCCACAGTAGAAGCTGATGTTCATGTGCTTCACTGGGAGAATGTAGCTGAAGCGGATGTCGGCTTCCGGGTGCGGCACCAGCATCGGGTCTGTGTCCATGACTGTGCGGCTGCAGAACCCTTCGTTGCGTGGGAAGACCCTGGTCGGCAAGAAGTCGATGTTGGTGGCCACGACGTGGAACGCGTCGGTCTCCGAGATGGAGATCATCGCCCCGAGGCACTCGAGCTCCTTCGAGACGATGGAGCAGATGATATCCAGCTCATCAACGCCCTCGAGTGACGTCAGTTTGCTGGCTCGAATGATCTCCAGCCGGCGCTCCTCGGACGCTGGGATCGGGAACGGATGCGTCACCGTCGGGTCGGGCGAGTGGTCGATCAGGTAGCTGCGCTGCTCCGCGTTGGCGAGTCGGCACTCGTCCAGAGACAGCAGAGGGTCCCTCAGCGTCGACTTGAGAGCGTCAAAGTGCTGCTTCTCCGTGCTTTCATTCGTCAGAATGGACAGAGACGACGAAGGGCTGCGACTCTCCTGGTTCACGATATGCTTGATGATGCTCAGCACTGGCGACGTTAGGGACTCTGGGGCCTTTTCCATCGTCTCCAGAAGCACATTGGTCAGTAACTTGCCCGTCGTGACTGGACTTTGGATTGTTGGTGGTGTCGCCGCTGAACTCCGTGTTGATGCTGGTGTTTTCGGTGTCACAGGTGGTGGATCGGCGTAGATCTGCGGCGGCGACAGGTCTTCGAGCGACACGTTTGCGTAGCTGCACTCGTCGACTCTGGCTATGCATTTCTCGCAGATGCAAACGCGTGAAGCCAACAATTTCCTGCCATTTGGGCCTCGTCGCTCGCGGTCTTCCATCTGGGAACACTTCTCACAGACGTAGTACCCACACAAGTTGCAAATTTTCTTCCTTGTGAGCATGAACGACCGGTCGCAGCACGCGCAGCTCGTGTTGGACGACTGCACCTTGATCTCGTCCGCCATCACCTGCACGCCCAGGCGTCTGCGCCGCACTACGAGGATGAATCTTCCGATGGACTCCGCGAGCCCCAGGATCCGCGCCTTGACCGTTCGGTTCGTGAGCGCGCGCCTCAGCCTCCCGCCGGTTTGGTCGTAGACGTGCTCGCCCCAGAACGAGATGCGCGTCGACTTGCCGTTATCCAGTTCTTCAAACAGATACCCCGCGAACGTACCTTGCGGGTGCTGTTTGGAGTCTTCTTGAAACTCTTGGCCAACGAGCAACCGACTTGGATGTAGCGTGAAGAGCGTTTTTCGGACCACCTTGGCGCTGATGCGCTGGACAAAGTCCAGGTAGCACCACGCTTCATTGGGCTGGCGCAAGCCAAAGAAGTTGCTGGCTCTGCTGCCGCTTCCATCCTTCGCTTTCTTCTTGTCGAGCGCGACGGCCTTGACGAGCAGTCCGGACGACGACGTGTTGCTCGACAGGCTCTGGTCGGTCGCCACGTGGTGCACAAGCTCGGCGGACACGAGCGCGTCGCCGTGGATCGCCTGCATCACATCGCCGAACTGGTCGCTCGACGTGGACTCGAGCATGAGCGAGAGCTCACGCAGTGAGCAGGGCACCACGGTATGTGACATGGCCGCGAACGACGGTGGGCGCGTGTGGTTGTCATTGCGAGTGTAGATCGTCGTGCGCGACGCGGATCTGGTGGTTGACGACGACGCTCGGCGGCGGCGACGCGATTTGGTCTTGGGCTTTACCTCGGTCCAAGCGGCGGAGCTCTCTGGACCCAGCGGCTCGCTGAGCGCGCGCCAGTTGATCGACTGCGCGGCCTCGAGCGCCAGGTGCAGCAGGTGGTTGTCGCTCAGCCGCACGTTGCGCGTGACAAGCTCTTCGTCGTCGTCTGTACCTGGATCCTCGAAGTCTACGGAGTAGCGTCGTAAGGACGCCACGGAGGTTCGCTTGTTGCTCATTGCGCGTGCATTGAGCTGCTCGATCGCTAGTGCCAGAGCGGAGGGCGACGAAGAGGACTCGAGTCGAATGGAGGGCGACATCGGTCGCTCGGTACCCCTTCGAGGCTACTTCCTAATGATACTTCGGCACTTGAACACCGCGGCGGAGATCCGAGAATGACAGGAGCAGAGAGACTGACAGGCAGGCGGTGGCAACGCAACGCAACGCAACGCAATGTATGAAGCAGTTTGCTCAGCGTTGGATCATCATCAACAAACGCAACTGCCCCTGTCGCCATGACGTTTGCAGGGCGTGAGGCGTCGGTGGGCGTGATCGCGCCTGAGAAATTAACGATCCCTCCCACACACTTCATTGGCGTGTTGCGTCGAGGCCTTCCCTCTTTACAAATCTTTAATATCTACTATAAACACGATAATGTCTTACTGTTATGGATAATGCCATACTAAACATTCTCACGGACCGCAACAATACTTTTTAATAATACATACCCCCTTTATAGTATACACACTGGGAGGAGAGCGAGCGCGATCTTTGCAACAAGGGTGGCACCTGTGAGAGCCATAACCGGGCCATTGCCACTTCAAACAGCAAAAGCGCTGTTGCGAGAAGCTCAATCCGCATTATGCGAGGTCTCGTCAGGCTTCTGAAATCAAATCCGGACACTTTTTGACCAGCTCACCACATTCTTCAGCCTTCGGCGAGTTCTTTCGCTCTTTCGCTCTTTCGCCTGTCCTTTCACTGCATTTTGGGTCTTCTTCGCTGCTGTTTACATGTTGCAGCAAAATGACTCTCGCCATGCCTGTCTGAGCGTTGCCGTGTGTCTGGTCCTACAATCCAATCCAGAGACGGTCGGTCTCTCCACCGCAGTTGCAATTCGAGGACAGTACGGTACTGTACCAAGCTTAGAACTGTGGAATGCGACTCATTAGAGAGCCAAACTAAACTTGTGTGGCGGTGATCAGTGATCCTGGCGCTGGTCAGACGTCGAGACTTCGTGAAGTTGACTTGTATGACGCGCAGTGGCCCTCAAAAGCGTTGTGAGGAAAACTCGAGTTTGGGGGAAAGTTTGCAGTCCTGTCTGTATTAGTTTTCAAGACTGTAAGTGCAGCCACTCCCAAGCATGTTTCGCCTTCGTCGCTGTTCGTTGGTGTACGCTCGAGTGAGTGAGTCTTTCCTCTCGCCTGTAAAAGCCAAGCGACGAGCATTGCGCGCCTGACTCGCGTTTGCTAGAGAGAGCTCCATTTGGATGAATCGGTTCTTTCTGTGGGGGTCTATGAGGATCTCAGTGGCGATTGAATTTCCGCCAGGAGAACGTCGCATGGCCCCTGGTTCGTTTGTGTCACATGTTAAACGCACGCGGGTGGCATGGGCTGTCACCTTTTTCTCGCTCGCCTCTTGAATTCTCTGATGCAAGCGAGAGCAGTGTGTGGGTGCTGGCTGACTAACATTGAGCCGCAGTTGCATCATCTCGACCACGCTGCAGAATCAAAGTCGATTGCTCGATTTGGCCCTGCAATCGCCTCAGCAAAGGGAGCGAGACTGCTCGATTGTGGTTTATTAATGCGCAGTTGCCTCAGCAAAAGTGCAAATACGAGTCGAGTGTGTTTAGACAACTTGCACCACTTTGCGCGGCAGCGTGAGTTGATGGAAGCGTCAGTCAGCGACCAAGCAGAGCAGAAAAAGCGTGCGCTGGTGGTCAGTCGTTTTCTCTGCTCTTCTTGCACCTTTTGATGCTGTCATCGGTGGCGCAGTGGTTTTATCAATTCGAGGCGGAAGAGTCAATCCAGTCGAACGTGGAAGCTGGTTTGGTTTCCTAGGATCGCAACAGGATCCTACTTCGTTCTGTCTCGAGCTCGTCTATCCGCTGGCAGCCATCAACTACCGGTAGCTATTGTACACATGCACGCGGTTGACTTGTGCAAGAAACCCAGAGCTCTGATGACTGTCAGCACACCTAGTTGAGCCGACTGAACGATGGTGCATTCACTATCAAAACGTACGCTGTTGTTCAACTTTGAAAGAGTTTTGGATGTGATGTACGCAGAATTGGTGCACCTTCTACGTGAACGCTGGCACACGTGTCTGACTGACTCAGGCTCACTTGCTGAGCGGCTCTGCCATTTCATATTGCTGTGTCCACCAGAGCATAAACAAGATGGTCGGTGAAGAGCGAGAGAGAGAGAGAGCCAGAAAAATTTCAGTGTCTCCACTGTATCGCCATCAGCACTACCCTCTTCCGTGCATTTGTCCTCCTGGGAGAAAAGTCAATCGACCTTGCGTTGACATCAAAGGACCTGGGCGAGATTCACAGTATGTATGGCTGTGTGACATCTGCCTAACAACAGAACTCCAATCAAAGAACGAGAACTTTCCAGTCAAGACGGACAACTGTGTTGGAGAACAGTTCTTCAAATAGTCAGCAAAAACACACCCGATTGCTTTTTCCGAGTAACAGGTGAGCTCCTTGCCACTATTTTCAGAGCTCTATTTTGCAGACAGTGCTATCACTCCGGATGCCTCTTCGTCTTTGCTGTTCGTTGGCGAGTGTCCGAGTGTTCCCTCTCACCTGAATGACAAATCCAGGCATGGCGCACCTAACTCGCAATGCTATAGAGTGAGAGGTACCAGGTTGAATGCTTCAGTGCTTCTCTGACGCCTTCGATGATCTCAGTCGCAATTGAATTTCCGCCATGAAAACGTCGCAAAGTGGTCGTTCCCCTGTGGATGGATTCGAGAGTTGCCGATATGCGTTGTGAGGTGGTCAACGTGGTAGATTGGCAGATCCGAGCGATCTGCAAGCAATAGCAGAGTGTGTTTGAATATAACTTTTTGTGAGGATCTCAGTTGCAATTGAATTACCTCGAGACTGTCACTCACATGCTGATGTGATAAAACGCACATCGACGACTTAGGGCAAGGACGAGCGCATACAAAGGGTGTTAAACAAACACAAGGAAGGGTGTTCGTGATCAGTTTCCGTCTGAGTATCCCCATTGTCGAGATTCATGTTGCTCACGCCAGAGCAGGTGGAAAACCACAGCCCACGGTGGTGACTATGACTTCGATGATACAGGAGTACCTGCAGCTGGACGAATGATTGCTCCTGTTCTGGTCTATACCACTCGAGCAACCATCAAGCATCATCGTTATGCGCACATGCACGCGATGGACTTGAGTGACAGCTGCTAGGACAAGGCTCCTCCCCATCCTGTTCCTAGCTGGCAATGAAAGAGCTTTGGACGCGTTGAAAATAACCACCAGGCACTGACACATCTGCCTGGCTGTCTCGGAGTTCACTTGCCAGATGGGTCTCCGCTAATTCTAGTTCGCCTACACCAGCAATTGAAACATAATTTACTTTGTAGTACATGGGGACTTCGATGAACTGCACAGAGTCCGATAGACTACGTACTATAGTATGTAGTAGTGATGTCGAAATCACGTAATTGCATCGGTAAAGTTAATCGCTTGCTCTCTCTGCTACACAAAGGAGCTCTCAGTGTTGCAGAATCCGGGATTTAATGAACTTGGACAAGAATTTATCCAACTTTCAAACTTTTTGTCGCACCCAAGTGAAGAGAGGGAGGTCTGCCTCCTTCCCTTCACTTAAATGCGGCAAAAAGTCCGGTTATTTTCTCGTGCGTGAATCCAAATGAATGGAAGAAGGTAAAAGGATGGGAGCGAGAGAAAAAGTGTATTCCACAGTCGGAGTTCAACATGCCGGCTCCAGCTCAAGCCGTCGCCCACGACACTCAGGCTCACAGAACCGCCCGACCAACAGTTTAGTTCAGTCCACCGTCCTCCCACTGCGTCCGTTTCGCTCTGTCTCTTACCAGCAGACGCACCACATGCATCCAGCCCCATTCGGCTCGGCTCGGCCCGCTGTCCAACCGCAGTCAGGGACCTCACTTGCACTCTCGACGCGCACCAGCAAGACGGCGACGATTTGAAACCCTCCCTCCATCTCTGGTTCGTCCAGTGGGGGGTTTCCTTACACCAATCCCGATTGGCGTGATGTAGCAGCATATAATCCCTTGATCTATGCTGTCCATTGGATGTCACAGTATCATAGAGCAAAGTCGGACCCAGCTTCCGAAGTCAGCAGTTTACTGAAAGAATATTAGCATGTGCGGAAAAACACACAGGATGAGTGGGCGAGTGCACCTTCTTACGGGGGCCATACAATGGGATTTGTCCGTTTGATTCGCGAGCCAACTCTCCAACAATTTCTGTCCGGCTTGAGCGGAAACAGAGCCAGAGAGAGCGGATATGTTTATTAACAACTGGACACTCAAGAACCTCTCGATTTGTGGAACTCAGTTTTTTTCGAAGTAGACTCTGCCAAACGAATGAGACCACAGCGAAGAAACATGTGACGTTCAAGAAGGGTTGCTGACTTGAAAATGTCGTTTGAGATTGCAACCAGACAGAGAACGAATCCCTTCCATCATTCAGAACGTTGCAGACAGTGCTGCAGAGTGAAGTCCAGTCATTGAACGATAGACCAATCCGGAAGTCAAATTGACCTCCGAATTGGAAGCTTGTCGAAAGTGCGACAACAGAATTGAGGACCGAGTTCAGCGCTACTACTGATCACAGTGGTGGTTCTTTTCACAGCGTGGAAGATTCATTTTTGGCATCGACAACAATGAGCGAGTGGTTTTGGGCTCAGTCGCACCAGCGACGCCATGCGCAGCTGGATGTTTGACAGTACATTTTGAGAAGGAGGAGGCCATCTCAATCAGCAACAGCGACGAGATGATATTAGAAACGGGCCGTTCATATTAATTTAGTCGATCACATTCTAGGGTGAACTTCAACCTTGAGCAGCGTCCATCCATGACCGGGATCTTCACAGGTATTCGCGGAAGTAGCGCTGAATGCCTACTTGAGTAGATCTTGATTGTTTTTACTGCCAATTTCCATGCCCGCTCAAGTCTTCTGAATGAGTGAGTACAACAGATTTTTTGTTCCTCAACAATGTCAGTTGCTCGCTCGCCGTGTATAGTACCCATCATCACAGCAGACGTAGCCGAGACGGCTCAAACTCAATGATCACTCGACACTCGCTGCATTGCTTTTTTTGTTTTCAAAACTACATAACAGGCAAACCCAATGGATATATCTGGACAAATGACCCTACGATGCTGGTTAAATAGGAGGGTACCATTTCGTCCACAGGATCTTTCGTTGAATTGAAAGTCCGATAAACACGAGGATCTGCTTGAAGATCCACCGTTCCATGACGTTACCCGCTTTCGCAGTGGACGCTTCATGCGTGATCGCGCTCATGAACGCGAGTCGGTGCTTCAACGGCAGCGCTTTGACCCCGAGGTACTCATTGTTGTGTTTGCTGTCGAATTGATTTCGCGCCTTCAACGAATGGAATTCCTGCAGCTCCACGAGCTCTACCGGTCGGTTGGCTCGTTGCTTCGACTCTCTAGCGCTTTGTCTGTAATCCAACTGCTGTTCAGTCGGAGTTCTCATATCTTCGGAAGACACCCTGGTCTATAACTGCTCTGTCAGCTCTCGGACACGATCGTCATGGAACTGGGTGGAGTTCAGATTCAGTGACGTCAGCTTTGATTCACAACCGCGGCGGATACTGTGAAAGAGCTCAGCTATTTTGTTATAGGCCGTCAAGTTGTTGTCGGCCAAATCCAGGTGCTCCAGCCCACAGCAATGACCAACGAGTGTTTTTAGACTAAACCTGTTCACATACGTCTGGAGCGCAAGTGATCTCGTTCGCAGACCGACACTTGCTATGGAGATGCGGAATGGGTCTGAAAGATGATAATCGAAGGACGGTACGTGAAATCCACGCATGAATAACTTGAGCCGTTGGATCTGCACCGGCGCCTGCGGTCTTCTGTTTCCAACTTGTATAGCTCGGACCCAACCAAGTCCACGCCCAGGAACGACCACGTTCAGCCACTCTCTGTCACCTGGCACGTACAAAGCCTCCCACAGTTGCTCCGCGTCCAGCGTTGTCAAGCGCTTGGGTGTTGTATCTAGCGCTGAGTAGACCGTTGGGCCTGGCATCAGCGTACAAACTATGATGAAGACATCGACGTCTTCATGGTTTTCTCCTAGGCGGCGATTTTCAGCAACAGGATTCGCCAGCGCCTTCGCAAACACTGCCATCCCAGCTGTGCGAAGGACCATCGCAGAAAAATTGATCGAGCGAAGACGGAACGAGGAAGCAAAACTCTCAGACCGAGGATATAACAACCCAAACGCAATCCACCACCAGCATTCTGCTCCCGCGCTGTCGTCGGGAATGTCCAAGAGGAGGAGAACGAATTCGAAGCGATAGCTCTTCGTAGCTGCATCCATATCGAAGTGCTGAGAAGATGGCTGCAGCTTGCTCTGAACTGAGTGAGGCACGCGCGACGGAGAGGCTACGACAGGGCGGCTGACTTGGAATCGAATGCCGATGGGTGGGTAAAACCGTTCCGCCTCGAGTTCCACCAGGAACACCGAATGCTGCTCTGACCAGCTTGAATCGACTCGACAGGTCCTTTGATGAAGGAATCGGCATGACGTCATCGAGCTTGATTTCTTCCAGCTCGTAGATGTGGTTCTTGCGCAGGATCTCGGCGAGAATCTCCAGCTGTGGCGCAGCCAGACCGCGGCTGATGCCGCTCAGTTTCAGCATGTGGATTCGACAGCGGTGAGCCCTAAGGAGTTCTTGACCTTGGACACAAACTTTGTTCAACAGCTGCTGGATCAAATACAAGCTCGTCTGTGAAAGCTTGCAGTCTCTGAACGCGAGTCCGAACTCAACACTGCGATTAAACATTTGCGCTGCTCTTGGCGGTGCAGGTTGTTGCCTCCCAGGAAGAACTGGCCCGCCACACGCATTTGCTTCTCGTTCAGGTCTCCAAATTCAAACACCACGCGGGCTCGGAAATGGTCGCCTTTCTCTACCATCCACCTCAGAAACTGCTGGTATTGCTCTAGCTGGCGCTTTGTGTCGTCCCCTTTTGCCTTTGAATCAAGGAGCAGCTGCAGCCAGAACGCGCTTCTCGCGCTCAGCCCCAATCGCGTCTTCGGCAGTCGCGCCGAGTGGTTCAGCACCACAATGGTCGCATCAAGTGCCGCTGCGATCTTTGTCGCCGAGAGCCCGTTTGTCGCCATCCCTCGAAGACTTTTCGCCCTTGGGTACTGCGAGAAGCGCAGCGTCAGCGCTGATCGTGCTGTCAGGAGCGGTCCGTGCGGCGGAAGCGCGTCGACCACGAGCATGCACTGGAGCGCCGTGTTCACAGCTGCGACCACGCGGGCGCTCTCACGCGCCAGTGCAGCGTCCTCTTCTTGTCCATCGCCGACTTCATCTTCCCGCTTGAGATAGCGGTTCCGCTTGCCGCCGGTCATCTTTGAGAAGAATGAAAAGTGGGATCATAAGTGAACGTCTGGTAGGATACGGCATTAAAAACAGCGTCAATTACGTGCAGGGTCTGGTGTAAATCACACAATTTTTGTGTATTCACGGTCAATCGTATTAAACAAAAGGTTACTAAAAAAGTGAATATTCACGTGTTTATTGCAAAAGAAACATCCTTTCGACTTGATAAAAGTATGCACGGGATTTTTCTTTCGCACGCCATCATTAGCGCAAAAGAAAAATCCTTTCTGATTTGACTAACATACTGTGGCTGTAAAAAGTCTCCGCACCCATGAAAATTTATCACGTTTTGCGAATTTTCTCCGCTTGTGAGAACTTTCGCCAGGAGAATTTGGGACGGGAATATTCTCCGTGATGAGCTGGTCAGTCTGAGCCGTC
>JAASFI010001124.1:0-11241 GCA_023333705.1 Globisporangium viniferum | reverse complement strand
GGTGGACCTGATCCCGAACGGCCGCAACATCCCCGTGACGGACGCGAACAAGATGGAGTACCTGGAGCGCCGCTTCAAGTACGTGCTGTTCGAGAGTGTCGAGAGCCAGTTGTACGCGTTCCTCAAGGGCGTCTACGAGGTTGTGCCGCAGGAGATGCTCATGACGCTCGACCCAGAGGAGTTTGACTACGTGCTCTGCGGCTCGGACGTGATCGACGCGGTCGAGTGGGAGCTGCACTCCAAGTACAACGAGACGATCCACGGCCATCCGAGCAAGAAGTGGTTCTGGAAGCACACGCGCGAGATGCCGCTCGAGTACAAGCGCCGTCTGCTGCACTTCACAACCGGCAACACGCGCGTGCCGATCGGCGGCTTCGCGGCGCTCACCAACCGCAACGGCCATGTGGCGCCGTTCACGATCATCGGCAAGGAGCTCGTGATCTCGCGCGCCATCCGCGCGCAGCCGTGCTTCAACCAGATGGAGCTGCCCACGTACGTGCACCAGAAGGAGTTCAAGACCAACTTCTTCGGCATCTTGGACAACTACGACTACTCGCAGTAAGTCTGAGCGAGAGAGTGAGAGAAATGGGTGGTTGGTAGTGCTGTTGAAGTGTTGAAAAATGGAAAAAATTGTTGTTGACATCTGAGACTTTTTTTCCAAGGTAGTCTGTTGTACTTCGCGATATTTGATATTAAAATATTAACGAGTTCGAACGAATGATTGGTTGATGTACAAAAACCTACCCGACTCTCAGATTTTACTGGCGGTGGTAAGCTTTGAAACGTTGTCTTGGTGTTTTTCGATGGCCCACGCACCATTCAAATTTTCAATGTGAGTGGTGGTAGTAGCGAAGGCATGGACTGGAAGTATCGACTTTTTTGGTAGTTGAAAGAGAATACAGTGTATACCTTAGATACTCCACAACAACCTGCATTGACGCATGCATATCCGTTGTTATCTAGAAGTATCAAAGTGCTTTGCTTACGGTCGTAGTTCGGAGAGAGCTCAAGCACGGTATACCATTGGTCGGGTGCGAGACCACAGCGTCCTTGCCAAGAAACTTAAACCGCGAGACGTGGCCACGGAAGTTTGTGACCAGCGCAAACCCCACCGACGAATTCCGTGTGCTTCGTGTCGGTTGTGAAATACAGCAGCTGCGTGTTGTATTACTAGCACTCTGTAGAGCAACATTTTACCCACACACGTCCAGAGCCACCGGCGTTCCGTTGTTCTTTGCGTGGCGTTTCCAGTCGTTGCCGTCAATGATGCAGCGAAACTCAGAGGGTGCGTAGGATAACAAGCTAGCAACAGCATTTTAATACTCGGAACAAAAATGGAATTGTGTGTCGAACAAAAGTGGCTTTAAAAGTATTCATTTCCTACGTGAGTGACTCAACGCAGTGCTACTAGGCAAACAGTGTGCTATCGATTCCCTCCCAGCTGCTACGACACTACTGGAAATGCTGCGGAGCTCTTCGTGCTGTATGTGTATGCAAACCAGTGTCCTCGCCACCTTGCTTGTACGATGTTCGCTAGTCATGAGCGACCATCATGGCGCACGTTCCAGGTGAAGGGCGGGCCTACGGGAAGAGCGCGGCATTGGACATCGCGTTTGCAGCTACAAAGCTCACTTTGGAGAAAATGATCTTTGTCTCCACGAGGTTGAGAACACTCCTCTACATGCATAGCGATCACCCGAGCAAAAAAAGCATTTTGTTTTGGAAGCCTGTGCTCGACAACATTCTCCACTCACCATGCATACTTCTATGTAATGGCAACGGCGCTGTAATCGAATCGGCTTTGCCGAGCTTGGTGCTAAAACAAAACAATCTCCACTCGCCGTCATTACAGTTGTCAGAGTATATTATGCTCGTGGATTCCTACCGCAGATGACATCGCCTGAGCCCAGCAGTGCTTCCTGTCTGTTGGTGGTCGCTCCTTCGGCTTGGTGCCTTTGCGCTGTTTACGAAGCCAGTGAGATGGTGGATGTACCGTTCAGGGTGGCGGGGGTCACGCGATGGTCAAAGATGCACACGACCACTTCGGTGGTCGTTTGGAGGTTGGTGAAAAGCATGTTTCTAACAAATCTTCTACTGTACCAGTAGCCCATCCCCATCCTTTACTGTACTTGTAACCTGTGCATGGCCTGTTCGCCACAACTAAGCTTTGCAGCACACATGATACATGAGTGCAACGTGCATGCGGCGAAGCCTAATATCAACGCAAAAGAAACGAAGGATTCATGCTTTTGCGCTGGTGGACTTGACTGACTGACTGACTGAACGCTGATTGCACCAGATACCTCCCCTCTCCATACAAACAGTCAATGAAATTTGTTACAAGCGACGCACAGCAAACATATTTTCTGGACGGTTTCGTGCTGTGGATGAAAAGATCGTTGACCTCTGCTCGCAAGAGGTGGGAGCCTTACAAAAACGTAGTATAAAGCAGCCCTTGTATCGAGACAACACCATTTTAAACGCTCAGCTGCTTTTGCCTCTGCTCGCTCCAGCAAACACAATTGTTTGCACACACAAACAAACACACGCAAGCAAGCATCTGCCAATCTTGCGAAATGCATGGCCTCATGCTTTTCATTCTCCAACTCTCCTTGCGCAGGTGGAAGAAGCACGCCGCCGTTCCTGTTTGTTTGTCTATTGCCTGCCTGCTGTTGTGTGCTGTCCGCCTGTATCAAGAAGTATCAATAGATGGACAAAATGCAGATCGACCTGCTCTTCCTCGCGGTCGCGCTGTTCGGCGTCTGCTTCCCGATCTACCTGGTCCGCAAGTCCCGCCTGCAGGACGACGACAACAGCGGTGCGCTCAGTTTGTTCGCGCCACTTCTTGCAAAGTACGTTCGTTTGTGTGAATGTTTAGAGTAGGTGGCTAAAGTTGCTAAATCTGACTGGGTTGCCAACGATTGATTGCTATTGTGATTGTAGCTCTTCCGACCACCGGCTGGACGCAGCGCTGCGCGACGCAGAGGAAGGCTACAACAGGTGCAACATCTGCGGCTTTGAGAACTTCAAGCGCTTCTCTTCCTGCAGCATTTGCGGCGACTCGGTCATTGAGTCTCACGCTGAGTTTGTCGACCGCATGGTGCGCAACACCAGCGTGAGCATCAGCGTTAGCAACTCCTTGGGTCCGACTTCAAGACCACGACTCAAGCGTAGTGAGACCAAAAGCCTCGTGAAAATCGTGATACCACATTCTAAACTGAAGCAAGAAGAGCCACCAATATTCACGGAGCGCCAGCTTCGAGCCAGGTACGCCTCAACCAGCTCATGTTTTTCTCAAATTTGCTATAAGTAAGCAACGGGTGGCTAAAATTACAAACTCCACTCGCTGACTACTGTAGGAAACGCAAGGAATGGACACGCAAGCTTGACATCAAAGGAGAGGTGTTCTGGTACCGCGACGGACTGCGCGGCGCCGTGGACTTGCGCTACCCGGGCTTTGTCGTGCAGTTCCAGCGGAAGCGCGAGCGGCGGACGTGCTACAGTGTCGGGGGCGTGGACATTGACGAGCTGGTGATCCAAAAGTACCCGAGCGGATGCAGCTCGACGGACTCCATGGGCGAACCGGAACCAGCACTGTCGCCCCAGTCCCAGTTGGAAAGCGAGCAACACGGTAACGAAGTGAACCCGCCGTGTAAACCCGGTAGCTTGACCGTGGAGCATCGCATGCAAGAGCTCGAGGACGAGACGCTGCCGATCGAGATCAAGCTTACGGACGCGACTGTCGTGGATGCTTCGCGCATGCCGCTGGACTGCACTCTGCCAACCCCCAGTTTGCCATGGCGTGAGGTTCTGCGCGTTGCCTCTCACTCGTTCCCAACCAAGTACGCGCACTTTGTGACGTCGACGGCGGCTCTGATCGTGCCACCGGAGAAAGAGATCATCCGCTTCAACCTGAACCGCGCGACGCTGTTCAAAGACTCGATCGAGTCGCTGAGCATCATCCCCGCGAAGAACATCCGGTCGGTCATGCGCATCAAGTCTCTGGACGGAGCGGGCATTGACGCCGGCGGGCTGCATCGCGAGTGGTTCGTGCTGCTCAACGAGCAGCTCATTGATCCAGAGAACAGCGTGTTCCGGTGCGTGAACAAGTGTGACCAGACGTTCTATTTCAACTCGAACTCGGCGCACGACATTGGCGAGAACCACCTGGTGTCCTACTTTGCCACGGGCCGTTTGGTCGGACGCGCGCTGCTCGAAGGTCAGGTGCTGGGCTTCCACTTGGCGCTGCCGCTGCTCAAGATCGTGCTCGGGATCCCGATCGCGTTCACGGACTTGGAGTATTTCGACCCCGAGCTCTTCAAGAGCTTGACGTGGATGATCGACCATGACGTCGACGCGCTCGGGCTGGACTTCAGCGCCACGGAGAAGCGAGGCAACGACTTTGTCGTGGTCGACCTGATCCGCAACGGCCGCAACATCGACGTCACGGATGACAACAAGGATTTCTATCTAGAGCGAAGGTTCATGCACTTGCTCTTCGAGAGCGTGTCGAGTCAGATCTACGTATTCCTCAAGGGTCTGTACGAAGTGATCCCACAGGAGCTGCTCATGCTCTTTAATCCGCAAGAGCTGGATTACCTACTCTGCGGCTCGGACGAGATCGACGTGGACGACTGGGAGAAGCACACGCAGTACAGCGAAGAGCTGCTGCACCACCCGGCGCTCGCGTGGTTCTGGGAGATCGTACGCGAGATGCCAAACGAGTGTCGTCGACGGCTGCTACAGTTTGCAACCGGTTCATCGCGTGTGCCCATCGCGGGCTTCAGCGCGCTGACAAGCTACGACGGCCGTTTGTGTCCATTCACGCTGAAAGGCGTCAAGCTCAAGGACGACGGGTATATCTGGGGCCACGCGTGCTTCAACAGGCTGGACCTGCCGCTGCATACGGCGCGCGACGAGCTGCGGGTCGTGATGTACGCGGCGATCGAGACCGAGATGTACGGCTTCACGACCAATTGAGATCACTGAGCGTGATGGCTTTGATTTGACTGGCTGATAGCTTCAACTTGCATAATCAGAACGACATAATCACGAATCTGGCGTGTCCAAAAAATGGACCTCTTGAAGCAAGTCCGGATAGCAAAATAGTATGCAAGTTTATATTGTTGTTTGTAAGAAACTTGGTTTTCAATCCGAATAAACCACAAAGCTATACAAAATGCCCACCAAAATATACGGTGGTATACGCAACTCGAGCAAAACTACTTTGTCCATCAAATGAATTGGCACGAATGATTTCACAGTTGAAAATATAAACAAAAACAGCAGGTAAATACTTGTGTGTAATGTGGTGAGCGCAATCTGCTGCTTGCTTGCTTGAAGCAGAGCACAGTGAGCAACCCCAGTTCAACATGCGACTGTCTGTCCATTTTTTTCTAGACTTGGAGTTTGTATGCGCGGGTGTGACGCCCGTCCCCAGTTGCTCCTCTCTCACTTTCGAATTAGCGCCTTCTCTCGCACAAGCTCAAGCGCAGCACACCAAGCTCACAGCTCATTCGCACGTGCGGTGTGCGCCATTCGACAACGCGCGTGCTGCCAACGAGAGCCTCGAAGCAGACAAGAAGAAGCACCGGAAGACCACAGGAAGAATGGACGGCAGCGTGCTGCTGCTGGAGGTCGGCGCCGCGTGCCTGGCGCTCTGGGCGGTCGCCGCCGTGATCCAATTCGTCGTTTTGCGCCGCGCAGCTCGTCTTCCGCAAACCGAACTGCGTGCGCCATTGTTGACAGAGTAATGAAGTCGCATGTGTGTGTGTGTGTGTATGTGAGGGCTCGATCTGACCGAATGGCTGACTTGCGCTTTGTATGTGTCATTCTTTGCTTTTGTGCTGATAGCACAATTGAGTGCCGCTTGGGTGCCGCGTTACGGTAAGTAACTCTCACCAAAATGATTATGATTGCTGTTGATCTTCGTCTCGACTGACTACTGCTGTGATGCATGTACATCAATAGCGAAGCAGAGGCAGGCTACAACACGTGCGGCGTGTGCGGATTCGAGAACTTCAAGCGGTCGCCGTTCTGCGGTTTGTGCGGTTGGAAGATCGCTTCTTCCAGCGAGAGTGAACACGGAAACCCGTCGTCATCTATTCTCCCTTCAGAGACTGGTGCAGCAAAACAAGCCACAAGAATGGAACCGCAAGAGTCGTTTGCCACGACACAAACCCAGAGACTGCAGCGGGCAAGGTGCGCCTCTACATAGCGCTGTTGATATGCAACATCCAGTGTGCTCAGTCGTTTGGCACTAAATGATCCTGCTAATGAATGAATGTACAGGAGTCGCAAAGAGTGGGCGCGGAAGCTCGATATCGCTGGGAAGCTCTTCTGGTACCGCGATGCTGGCACAAGTGGTGGTTCAGACTCCCGAGTTCTGTTTCCAGGATACGCGGTACAGTTCTCTTCGGATATGTCGTCACAAGCAACAAGCGCACTAGCTGAAACGGCACTGGATACTTTGAAGGCAGAGCTAACGAGAGAAGCTGCTTTGGCCACCATGATGCTCGTCGATGCGTCTCGAGCGGATCCTGCTCGACTACCAGTGTCCAATGACGATCTCGCCAGAGATCTTGAATCGAAAAGACAAGTCGTGAGCTTGGCGTGCCTGGCTTTCCCAGCCAAGTATGCGCACTTTGTGAAAGCCACGGCTCAGTTCCTGGAGACCTCTTCTTCCTCAGACAAGGAAGTGATCAAACTGGACATCAAGCGTGAACGCATCTTTCAAGACTCGATCGAGGCTTTGGTCGTGATTCCATCAGACAACATGCGAACGGCAGCGATCCGGATCCACTTTCGTGATGAAGCGGGAGTCGATGCGGGCGGACTGCAGCGCGAATGGCTTGGGCTGCTGAACCAGTGTCTCGTTGGCAAGGGCACGGGTACTGATACCTCGGGTGGCGTCTTCCGCTGTGTTAACAAGGAAGAGCCAGCTTTCTACATCAGCCCGAACTCAGTGCAGAATCTTGGAGAGCAACATCTCGTGTGTTTCTACGGTGCTGGTCGGCTGATCGGGCGGGCACTGCTTGAAGGGAACGTTATGGGGTTCCACTTGTCGCTGCCTTTGTTGAAGATCATCCTCGGACTTCCCGTGGCGTTTTCAGATCTCGAGTACTTTGATCCAGAGGCTTACACGAGTTTGCGTTGGCTGGAAGAGAATCAAGGAGCCAAGTCTCTGGGGCTCACCTTCAGCATCACGGAACAAGGAGGACAGATTGTCGACTTGATCCCGAACGGACGCCATGTCGACGTCACCGACGACAACAAGCACGAGTACCTGGAGCGCAGATTCCGCTACACGCTGTTCGAGAGCGTGTCCAGTCAGCTCTACTGCTTCCTCAAAGGTCTGTACGAAGTGATCCCTCAAGAGCTACTCATGATCTTCGACCCCGAAGAGCTCGACTATCTGCTCTGTGGCTCGGACGAGATCGACGTGGATGAGTGGATGCTGTACACGACGTGCTCAGATGATTTGCGCGGTCATCAAGCGCTGACCTGGTTCTGGGAGATTGTGCGCGAGATGCCGAACGAGTACCGTCGCCGACTTTTGCAGTTTGCAACAGGCGCGTCGCGCGTCCCTGTGACTGGCTTCAGCGCGTTGACGAGCTACGACGGTCGCCTGTCTCCGTTCACACTGAAAGGCCTGTCACTCGTGGGCGACGGTCACATCTGGAGCCACGCGTGTTTCAACCGCTTGGACCTACCGTTGCACGTGTCACGTGCGCAGTTGAAAGCCGTCCTGTACGCTGCGATTGAAAATGACGTCTACGGCTTCACGACCAACTAGCGAGAAGGTATCACTTGTTTGCTTTTGAAAAGTTGATTAATTGATCTAACGTTTTATGAAGATCTATGAATCCTTGTGAAAACTGTTGGACTCAATTGCAGCAATTCTTGTGAAGAATAGGCAATGACCCTCGGTCGAAATGACTAAGCATAAAAAATCCCCACCTAGGCGGTCGTGAATCCGTGCAAATCCGTGTCGAGAATCGCCATCAGCACCTTTTTCAACTCCTTTTTCGAGCTGTACAACGGCACATCGAGCCTGTTAAAGCACGCGTGGCTGGAGATGTACGGCATCGTCTTGTAGGAGACCCCTTTCAGCGAAAACGGACACAAACGTCCATCGTAGCTGGTCAGTCCAGCGAATCCACCGAGGGGGACTCGAGTTGACCCGGTCGTGAACAGCAGCAGGCGACGACGGTACTCGTTTGGCATCTCTGTGACGACCTCCCAGAACCAGCCGAGCACGCCACCCCATGCGATGTCAGTGGTGGCGACCGTGTTCGCCCTCCAGTCTTCCACGTCGATCTCGTTTGAGCCGCAGAGCAGGTAGTCGAACTCCTCGGCGTCAAAGAGCATCAGCAGTTCTTGTGGGATCACTTCATGGATCCCTTTCACAAACGCGCACAGCTGACTGGACACGCTCTCGAACACCATGTAGTGGAACCTGTGCTCCAGGTACTCGTGCTTGTTCGCGTCCGTCACGTCGATGTTGCTTCCATTTGGGATCAAGTTAACAGTGACGATGTCGTCACCTCTCTTCTCGATCACGCTGAAGTCTAGACCCAAGTGCTCGGCTCCGTCGTTCTCACGCAGCCAGACCAGACTCTTGTACGCCTCTGGGTCCAAGTACTCCAAGTCTCCGAACGTCACTGGAATGGCCAGGATGATCTTGATCAGCGGCAGCGCCAAGTGAAAACCCCAGACACTTCCTTCCAGCAGAGCACGACCGATGAGTCGTCCAGCCGCAAAGTAGTACGTGAGATGGTCGTCTCCGACAGCGTGCGCTGAGTTTGGGTTCAGGTAGTAGCTCTGCTCAGCCTTGTTCGTGCACTGGAACAGTCCCAGAGCCGGGTCCAGCAGCTGCTCGTTGACAAGCATGAACCACTCGCGATGCACACCTCCGGCGTCCACGCCGCTCTCTTCTAAAAAGTTGATGCGGATGTACGAGTGGATGTTCTTTTCGTCGATGCAGCTCACATGACCGATTGACTCCTCCAACATGTACTCGCGATGCACCGACAGCTTGAGGAACGCTTGTTTCGCTGGCACGATCAGCGACGCAGAGCTGGTGCTGAAGTGCGCGTACTTGGTGGGGAAATCCGTGGACGCGAGCGCGATGATCTCATTCAGCTTTGCGCGCTTTTCGTCTGCGCTCAGGTTCAGCTGGGCCGCCGCGTCCACGTCAGATGCCGAAACTACTTTCATCTTGATTGAGCTGTCCATTGTGGCCACTGATGGCGACTTGGGCTCACTGGTAATAGTCAGATTGGCATCAGCAGCAGCGCCAGCGACTACTGCTGACTCTGGGTCACCGCTAGACTCGGAGCGCTCAAATACCGCTACGTAACCAGGTTGCTGCAACTCGACGCCAGCAGCACCAACTATGGTAGTACCAGTTCCAACAGCGTCCCCTGAGATGCCGTCGACACAGCTTCGGTACCAGAACATGTTGCCGTCAACATCGACTTTGCGCACCCACTCCTTGCGTTTCCTGGTTCGAGCGTCGGCAACAGACAAAAGACACACAAGCGCTTTGGGTGTGAGCCGCTACTGGTATCCTCATCAACCGAAAAGGGCAAATATGGCGACGTGTACATACCGCACGCGCAGTTGCTGCGCTGTGAACGCCTTGGGTGCGGTCGGCTGGATCAGCGTCGACTCTTGGGTACTCGCTCGCCATTTCCACGCCTTCTTGCTGTGTTGCCCATCAGTGTTATCTTCGGCCTCACTGGTAAGCCTCTCACCGCAGAGACTGCAGTACGAGTAGCGCTTGAAGTTCTCAAACTCGCAACCTGGACACACGATGAACCCGGACTCGGCTTCTCTGATAAATATCCGAAGGTGAGCGCACACAAACACCAGCACGCACGTGGTGTTAGTTCATACTCTTCTCACTCACTTCCAAAAAGAGATACCTAGCTACAGAAACGAGGTCGGTGCGACATCGTACCGCGTTGCAGCGTTCACGCGGTGCTCATCCCGTTCACCGCTACACTCAGCCAGACAAGAGGACCTAACGTTAGAAACAGCCAGCCTACTCCCAACTACCGGTAGCAAAACAAAGCAAAGCAAAGCAAAGCAACCACGTACGCGAGGAGGGGTGTCTGCATGTCCATGCGCCGCTTTTGCTGAACAAAGTGGCAGCCAAAGAAGAGAAACACGCCGACAATGAGCGCACCCGTGCCGACGTAGAGCAGCGCTCCCATGGTGATCGAGTGGTGGATATGGAAGGAGAGAATACAGTGGTGGACGGATGAGGAGGTGCACGACACTGGGCTTGCTGGGCTCGTGTGAGTCCCACGGAAAGTCGACAACTGGGGACACTGAGAGAGCGCACTCAATTAATTGTGGAGCCATCGAGACGCGAAGGTTACAAAGTAAAGCAGGTGTCGGAGGTCTCAAAACCATTTGGGCAGCAGCGGTGTGAGTTAGGCGCAAGGAGGACCTTGCAAGTGAGACCCAGCATGGATTCTGCAATACCTTTTTATGATACATAAATCCTTTTAATTCAATAAAGATATGAAAATTTACTTAGACAACCTCAGCATCTAAAACAAAAAGCTCCACAACTAAAAATATCAGTTATAAACGGTGTACCTAGTGTCCCAACATTGCTCAATCAGCACACAAGGAGCAAAGGGACCGCTGACACTTCAAGCGACCACACATCCGATGATGAGCAAGTCGTTCTTTTGAGTGTTGCTATCCATCTACTGTATTTCACTTCCAAGTGGCTGGCCAGCAGGTCCAGTCCATCAGCTCTGGGTCTGGGAAAACTGCATCTAGAATGCGCTTCCAAGCCCACCGATTACTTGGAACCAGTCAGTCGATGATTGTGGGTCTTTTGGATACTGTACCTCCCGGTTGGCGCCTTTGACACATGGGCGTGGGGGATCTTGGGCATGCGCTGAAGTCTGTGTGCAATATGAGAGCCATGCTGTTGTTGTTCAGTTGCGGTAGGGGTTGCACAGCGCTCAGCATGGCGCGCCCTCGATCGGTTGTAAACAACTTTGTGTATATTTATGTGCCCTACGCAATAATACCTTGCAGCGCAAACACCAGCAAGAGAGGTGCAAACCTACGCGATGGTGAATCCGTACAAGTCCGTGTCGAGAATCGCCAGCAGCATCGTTTTCAACTCGGCCTTCGAGCGATACAGCGGCACGTCCAGCCGGTTGAAGCACGCGTGGCTTGAGATGTACTGCGTCGAGTAGTAGGACACCGCCT
>JAASFI010001123.1:0-11275 GCA_023333705.1 Globisporangium viniferum | reverse complement strand
ACGGCTCAGACTGACCAGCTCATCACGGAGAATATTCCCGTCCCAAATTCTCCTGGCGAAAGTTCTCACAAGCGGAGAAAATTCGCAAAACGTGATAAATTTTCATGGGTGCGGAGACTTTTTACAGCCACAGTATGTGTGGTGATGATGGTGGTCAGTGAGGTACTTGTAGGATTTGACACGCCTTGAAACTTGCAATGCACGTGTCCCACGCTGCTATGACAGCGTGGATCCTCACCGTCTGGGCCGCTGTTGATCGGAATAGCGCTGCCAACTGCTGAGGTACCTCCGAGTACTGTAGTCCACAGTTTTGCCCTCGGCAGCGAGGGCATCCAGCGCGGCGAACGTGGCGGAGCTCGCCCACGACGAGACAAGTATGCAGCGCGTGCAGAAGACCATGTCGTTGCCTTTTAGCTGCTTGGTCGTCTCCGTCGGCAGGAACAACGTCTTCGCCACGTGGCAGCGAGAGCGGACCCACAAGGAGCAGATCCGGCAGTGTGTCCGCTTGGAGCACGTGAAGGATACATTGGCGTTTGTGTTTTGTGTGCACAGCGCGCACACCAAAGTACTTGGTGCTGCTGATACTGATGATCGAAGGACGCGACTGGATGTAGACCACGTCTCGGATGATCGACACCAGCACCGACCAGTCCACGAATCCGTTCTCGATGTAGGTGGTAGTGAGCTGCATGCTCTCGGTGGTCGGGTTGACCAAGCCGTACATAACGTCGTCGAGGTTGCCCTGGATCGAGCCATATATGAGCAGCGAGATCATAGTCTTGGAGTCTTCAACAGGCGATTCGGACATGCTGCTCAGCGTCGACTCGCGAGTGTTTGGGGTCGCTTTGCACTCTAGGTACACGCGCAAGTGCTCGCGCTCCTTGATCTTCTTCCAGCGCTTCTTGTCCACCACACTGTTGTCCACGGTTAGGTGTCCATGGTACTGTGCGATGATCTTCTTCACCACAGCCTCGGTTGCATTCTCGATCTGCGAGGTCGAGCATCGGGAACGTGTTGGCTGGAAGCAGGAACTCTCATTCTTGTTTATAAAGTAATGCTCGCAAGGCAGTAAATTTGGTTGTGGTGTACTGTAGCTCCTCGCTGGTGCCGCTTGCGCAAATACCCCCGTTGTTTTATGTCAAAACGGAGCGGTTGTTCATAGCTCACAAGAGCAGAGAGAGGGTCCATGTTGACTGAAAGAGGATCCAATCACTCCCAATCTATAATATATCGCGCCAAAGAGCTGATTAGTCCGAAGACGGCTGACCTGAGTCGCTCGTCATTCAGTGTCTCATTACTTGAATCCGTTCATGGGAAGAAATGGATCGATGGCGTCAAATCTCCGGTTTCTATCCTTGGGTACCAGTGTTGGGATCATCTCTCTGATGGGCTTTTGGCGTGGTCTGTTGGTAACGTACGATGCCTCGACTTCGTTGTGCAACCGCGCTTCGGTGGGCCCAAAGCAACGACAGCCAACCAGCACTGTAGCGACACACTCGCGACAATCAACCAAACCCACACAAGCGGGAGCACACACAAACAACCTACCGCGACAACGGTTGACAGGGGCGAAGGCCGATTTTTTAGGATCGCAAGCGTAACCCTTCGTAACCTTGATGTATTTTATGAAAAACACGAAACAATTTCCCAAAATTTGGCAAAAGAAATGGGTAGACAGGAGAGTGGTACAGTATTCGAATACCACTCTTCGATTCAATGGCTCATCTACGATCTGTGGCAAAGATCGGCAGCAATTGCTGACCCCCTCACTTCTTGCGTGCGTGCGTCAGTCGTTTGGACGATCGATCTGAAGCGAATGGATTCATCATCGTATTTGACAACAATGATGAATCCATTCGCTTCGGACAAGCGAGCATCGGAGTGCTTCGGAGTTGTCGACCGTCTCGCTCTCGGCCGCGAGCGCGTTGAGCACCGCGAACGTGGCGGAGCTTGCGCACGCAGATCGCTGGATGCAGCGCGTGCAGACCATCAGTTCCGTGCTCACGAGCTGCTTCTCGACCTCCGTGGGCGAGTAGATCGTCTTGATGACCCGGCAGCGAGGGCAGATGCGTGGTGAGCAGATCCGACACTGCTTCAGTTTCGACCTGGTGAACGATAAGCTGCCGCTGGCGCTCTGGGAACACTGTGCGCACGTGGTTGACGCCGAGAGCGATGCGCCAGACTCTGGGTCACTGGAGAGCTAGTGGTGCTCTTTGTGGCCCTCATGATGCGCGTGAGCTTCTTCATCTCGGCACGTGCACGTGCTTGAGCAGCGAGCCTGCCACTTCCGCGCTTGGGGATACTGCAAGGATCGCTGGCAAGCCGCTCATCAGTCTCAGTGTAGAGCGCGGATACACCTCCACGCAGTCTTCGTTGCGCAGCCGAAAGAATTCGCAGGCGTACAGCTTGACGCGCACGATGTTGAAGTCAGCGAGCTCTCGGATCTGCGGGACCTCGACCGAGTTCTTCACGTGGTACCCGATGCGCTCACCATTCGGGGTCAGCACGATCCCCGCGGCTTCCATGTACACGTTGTGGCGTGCTCGCAGGAAGTGACACTGGACATTGTCTAAGTTGACATTCAGTTCCCGGAACGGATCCTTCTCGCTCGGCTTATGATCGACGCCGGCAACGCCCAGTCCACGAACCCGTCCTCGACGTAGGCCGACTTGAGCTGCATTTCCTCGGTACTTGGATTTAGCTCGCCGTACATGACGTCGTCGAAGGTGCCCTGGATGGTTCCAAAAGTGACCAAGGACGCCGTCGTGGGGTTGGGTTCTTCAGCAGGCGACTCAGACGAGGTCCTCACAGTGTCTTCGGCACCATCAGCATGCAGTTTCCGTTCTCGAGGTACTCGCCGATGGTGTTCTTCACCACCGCCTCCACCGAATCTTCGAGCATGCGCTTATCTCAGCAGAGAGCTGGAGAGTCGGGAACAAACCAATTCGTAGCGGGAACTTCATGGCAGGTGAGTAGGGACTGCGTTGCACAGTTATCTGACTGCGGCTTTTTAAGAGTGGAGTCGGCTGCGCCAATTCGGTTGTGACGGAGCGTTGCGACCGACTGAGGAGGCAGATATTGCCTGGTCGATTGGGTCAGAAGGGCTCGCCATCAAGAGACGCGATGCAGCGATATCCATTCAGCGGAGTCGTCGTACCACGGGATTCGGTGATGACTTGACCCCCTTTTGCCTTTGGCGCAGGTGACAAGCAGCCCCAGTCCAATGAGTACAACCAGTAGTTCATCAGTTCCGAGTGTGGATACTGCTGATGATTGGACAGTGCCGGTGTCATGCTCTGTGACGGATCATGAAGCGGTCGCACGTTCAAATCTCCGATTTGATCTTGTGTTTGACAGACCTCAATGTATTCCCTTTATTGCGTGCCGAAGAGGGAAACCAGCCAGCGACAAGTGATGGCGCCCGTTTACCGTGCGCGTGCTGTTGCGTATCGTAATAATGAACCTTGTGAGGACGATTGATGAGTCCCCCCACTCACAAACGAGATTCCTCTTCCTTGGTCGCTTGACGGGTAGTTCGTCCGCTACTAAGGTTTCGCTAGAGAAGCAGTGTCGCCACTTGGGACTTGGGGGCTCAAGACCGAGGAGGTGTCGGAGGGGGGAAATGCAGGTCTATTGTTTAGTTATGGTACGGGTATCGAGGACGATGTACGACGAGGAAACCATCCAAGTTCGTAAACGGGCGTACATTGCTCGCTTCCTCTCACTGAAGAAAAGAAATTCTTTCCTTCGTCGACATCAGCGCAGCGCCTCGGAGTAGTCCACACATTTGCCCTCGGCCGCGAGCGCGTCGAGCACCGCGAACTTGGCCGAGCTCGCACGCAACGAGCGCTGGATGCAGCGCGTGCAGAACGCCATTTCGGTACTCGTGAGCTGCTTCTCCACCGGCGTGGGCAAGTAGATCGTCTTGAAAACCCGACACTGAGAGCAGAGATGTGCGGAGCAGATCCGGCAGTCCTTCCCTCTGTTGTACCTGACGAAAGAGAGCGCGCCGCCGATATTCTGCGAGCACAGCGAACATACTGTAGTGGATAATGGTGACCCTGGAGGAGGATCAGAGGAGTCGCTGGTGTCGCTGGTGGATGGAAGCGAGTCGAGTCCTAATGATGCCATCATGCTGATGGTGTTGCGGTGCTGTTGCTGCTGTCCAGAGCCCATGATGCGCGTGAGCTTCATTATCTCTGCACAGTGGACGTACCTGCACACGGAGATCGCCGCTTCCGCGATGGTAGTCGCCGCGAGGCTCACTGGCACGTCGCCCATGGGGTTGAGCAAGCACCGCGAATACACCTCCACGCTGCTGTCACTGTACTGTCGGAAGAGCTCGCAGACCGAGGCCTTGACGCGCACGATCTTGAACTCGCGCAGCTCGCGGATCTCGGGGATATCCACGGAGTGGTAGAGATGGTATCCGATGCGCTCACCGTTCGGGGTCAGCGCGATGCCAGAGGACTCGAGGAACACTGCGTCACGGACGCGCATGACGATGCCCACGAGCAGCGGGTGGTTCTTCACCGCCCACTTGATATTGAGCTCGCGGAACGGATCCTTCTCGCTCGGCTCGATGATCGACGCCAGCAGGCTCCAATCCTTCATGCCGTCCTCGATGTACGCGGTCTTGAGCTGCATCGCCTCGAGCGTCGGGTTCAGCGCGCCGTACATGACGTCATTGAGCGTGCCCTGGACCGAGCCGAACGTGAGCACGGACGCCATCTTCTTCAATTCGGCGCTCTCGCTCAAGTCCACAGACGACTTGGAGGATCTGCTGCTGTCCTCACTGCCATCGATGCTCGCTGTCTTGCGCTCGCGGTACACGCGCACGTCCTCGCGCTCCTTGATCTTCTTCCAGCGCCTCTCGTCCACCACACCGTTGTTCAAAGTCAGGTGCTCGCAGTACTGCTCGATGGTCTTCTTCACCACGGCCTCGGCCGCTTCCTCGATCTCGCGCTTGTCTGCTGAAGAGAGCGCGAGCGTCGGGAACGTGTTGCCCGGCAGCGGGAACTTCATCAGGATCGATCTCGTAGTAGTATCCGATAGGTAGGTAGGTAAGTGAGTGACCGGATCTTCCTTCACCTGGCTGCTGCTGTAGCGTTGCTGATATATTGTGAGAATAACACGATGCCAGCCAAATGATCTGCTTGCGCGCGTGGGTGGGAATCATAAAGTGGGGACCATCCATTGTATGAGCCTTTTCATATCCGACAGCCACCCACGCGCACGACATGGCGATAACGAAGGCGATAACGAAGTGGGAGGGATATGAGGAGACGAGCCGCTACAGTATATCTCCACGCAATATGACATTTTTTCGCGTTCGGTCAACAGTCAAACCACTCAACAAAGGGCGACATATTGTACCTATGAAAAACTGTTTGGAATCAACGATAGGTACGAAAAGTCTCGTTCAGAACGCACTCCATACAGTGCGTACTTATTTTTTTTTAAACTGCAAGAGAAGGTTCAAGGGCATTATGGCAGAAGCAGGATTGTACTTACATTTGTTTTCTCTCTATAAAGGTGCTATGTATGTCATGTTTACCTGTACTTAACAGGACACGATCAAAATGGAGACTTGAGGTTTACCCATCTCCGTTGAGTTGTGAAGCCCCAACACGAATGGACTTGGAAGCAACAGCAGCTTTATGAGCCTAATGAACCCGTCAACGAGACCTCATTGACCTGGAGATGCTCATTCGCTGCGTGCAAGCCCAACCTTGTACGTACTTCACGGTGAACAGCAAACAATTCCACAATCTTAATTTGGCAAGACGGTTTGTTTGGTTTGTAAGTAACACAGCGATGTGGCGGAGCACGAGACGCATGGACTCGACTTCCTCAGTTCAAATCCCTCAATTTCCATCTTGCACAGCAAGAGACCGTCCCACAATACTGTCATCTCGTCACGGTTGGTGATGTGACGGAGACTCCACAATCTTGCAATTGCGGACTTTGAGGTGCGCTACCGACGATAACAAATTTTAAGACATCTCCCTTCGACCATCGATCGGGTCGTGCTCTACAGCATGTCAAATGTTCCCTGCGCTGTACTTATTCATCGCAACGCTTCCGAGTAGTCGACGGACTTGCCCTTAGCTGCGAGCGCGTCCAGCACAGCAAACTTAGCCGAACTGGCGCGCACCGCGAGCTGGATGCAGCGCATGCAGAACGCCATCTTGGCGCTTGAGAGCTCCTTCTCGACGGCTGTGGGCAGATAGATACTCTTGTTCACGCGGCAGCGAGAGCAGATAGACGCCGAGCAGATCCAACAGTGTTTCTCCTTCAGGCTGCTAAACGAGGCCAATCTGTCGCTGGTGCTTTGTAAACAAACCGCGCATGTTCGTGGCGATGACGACGGTTCTGTCGTAGCAGCAACTGTTGTATCAGGAGAGACCCTCAAAGCACCGGATAGCGGACACGAGTCGGGTTTTGAGAGAGCGGGGATCACCGGGAATGCTGCTGTCGCTGCCGGCACGCCAATAGCCGCGTGAGCTTCTTCATCTCGGCGCAGTGCACGTGCTTGAACATCGAGACCGCCACTTGCGCTGTTGACATCGCTGAGAGGCTGTCTGGTACGTCCCCATGAGGCTGAACAAGCAGTGGATCTACACTTCGACGCAGCCCTCCACGTGCTGGCGATAGAACTCGCAGACCGAGAGGTTGGCGCGCACGATCTGGAACTCGGTCAGCTCGCGGATCTCGGGGATTTCGACCGAGTGGTATAGATGGTACCCCACTCGCTCGCCATTCGGGTCATCGCGATGCCGACTGAATCGATGTACACGGCGTCGTGGTTGCACATCACAGCGCTCAACGGGAGCTGGTTGCCCTTGACGATCCACTTGATACTGAGTTCGTGGAAAGGATCCTTCTCGCTCGGCTTGACGATCGACGCCAGCAAGCCCCAGTCGGCATACCCTTCTTCATTGTGCGCGATCTTGAGCTGCATCTCCTCGGTACTCGGTACTCGGGCTCAGCACGCCGTACATGACGCCGTCAAGTGTGCCCTGAATCAAGCCATACGTGAGCAAATAGGTCATGGTCTTGGGATCAGTGGTCCTGCCGCAATTCGAGCTTTCTGTCGATGACGACGACTCGGACGAGCTACTCGCGCTCTCATACGAGGAATCTCTGCTTGCTACTCGGCGCTTCCTGTACACGCGCACGTCGTCGCGCTCCTTGATCTTTGTCCAGCGCTTCTTGTCCACCACGCCGCTGTCTGTCTTCAGGTGCTTATAGTACTGCTCAATCGTCTTCCTCGGCCGCTTCTTCAATCGCGTGCGCGTCATCCGCAGAGAGCATGAGCGTCGGGAATGTGTTCGACAGGAGCGGGAACTTCATCCTGAGGTGGTGGTTGGTAGGCTCGTCGATGCTTTGCGGTTGGAGCTCCTCGTGGGTGGCTCCAACGGCGTGCAAATCGGAAACTGACCGAATGGCTAACTGAGAAGCGAAGCCAGCCTAACGTTATTAGTGCACTGGAGGGCTGACGCGCGAACAGACAATGCGATGGGGTCAGATCCCGCAAGAAAGATTACTTCACACCAAAGCATTGGATATGTCGCCGTAAGCGCGCCCATCTGGCGACCACCCGATCATTTTTCGTTCTCCGCCCACCCAAACCCAGATGGTGGTGCATCATGGAGAGTGGCTACTGACACAGATTCGATTGACTTGAATAACTGAAGTTGTTTTACACCGACTGGAAATAGGAGCTATACAATAGCCTGTCTCATATTTTATCCGGTAGTCAATGCTGCTAAATCTTGGTTTTGGACGTACACAGAAGACCAGAAGAACTGGCCCGGACAATGAAAGCTGCCCACCGGCATTCACCAAAACGTCCTACTCCATTTATTTCCAAAAATCTCGCCAATCAGAAAGTGGCAATCACTCTGATTGGTAAATATTTTATTTTGTTGGTTTCTGATTGATTAAACATATTTTTCACTTTGGGAACGGAATTTCCCGCGCAAATTTTACCTGCTTGAGCCAAGCTTATCGGCCAGTCACACACACGGCACGTGTCTTTTTGCATTGTAGCTTTTTCACTCGCGTGCCAGAAAAGGAAAGCGCCAAAAGTCTTACATTATCCGCGACAGGCGGGAGGTGCTCGACGCGCTCCAGTTTGATGTCCCCCGCCGCACCGTCAGGCGCTGGGCGCTGGATGCTGCCGCCATCATGGCATACAGTGGCCCCGAGCTGTGCAGATCCAGAACCCCTGGTCTTGCGCAAACAATCCCCTTCGCTCAGCATCTCCTTTATTTTTATGAAGGACGAACGAAGGGACGAGAAGGTATGAATCATTGATATGTGGCTTGTATTTTTTATGATGCGTTTGCTATGTATTTCGATGATTAATGTCTAAATTAGGAAAGATAGTTAATGGCTCTGCGTATGTATGTGGGTATTTAGGACGCAAACTACCGATTTTGTTTATTCTTAAAGGATCGGAGCATGGAGCGATTCGACGAAAAGAGCTGCCCAGTTACCCAAAAGGTGTGACCTGTGTCCGTATTTATTCTTATAATTTGGGTAACATGCTGTTTAATAATCCGCGAATGGTCGTTCTTTTTATTTTTCTTTAATATTTATAGGGCACTTCTACACGACCCAGTGCAACGCATGGATGGACGGTCGTGTCTGGAGATAATATCTTCACACCGTCGTCAAGTCTGAGCTTGAAGGGCCTTCAGTGTTGCTCGCCGACAACCTGGAGTGCCATGTGTCGCCACAGCCGCACGAAACTGTGAGCGGCGAACTGCATTCTCTCCTCCAGCCGCTCCCGCCAAACTCTACGTCGAAGTGCCAGCCACTCGACTTCGGAGTCATGGGGCCGCTGAAGGAAAGAATGCGTTCGGCTTGGTTGCTTGAGCGTCTTGTCAGGACTACTACGCAGAAACGCATGGCAATGATTAAGGCTTGGAACAAACTCACACCAAAAACGATCCGCAGTAGTTTTTCTAAGGCATTGTCACTTGCACACGTGTGAGCTGATTAAATTGACCTCGTTGTGTTAATGATTGAGTTAAATCAACGAGTGTTCTTGCTTTGCTTTAATTGGTCAAAATTACCAAGTTCGACCAATGTGGACACCAGTGCCACAGACGTGCACTCTATTGGTTTGTGGCTGGACACCATGGGCCACTTCTTCTGGTCCCCAGTGTAAGTGCTGGTGGTCGCACCTCATGTGCTTTGGGTGTCTCACGCTCTCTCGACGCTTCGCGTCTCATCGTTCTGGTTGGTGTTGTGTACTCCGATCAGAAATCTCCGTTCACTTGGCCCGCCTACGCAGATCGCGGGACGAGTAGCGGAGCGACGCTACCCGCCCCGTGTCTGCTTTGGCTACGCTTTCTACGTTTCTCACTAATAAACCTCTATGTAGGTGAATGCACAACTTTGTCATCTCTCCGTCCTGTTTTTGTTGTGTCGTCTATATGCGTGCTGTCAATTGAGTGGGTCACTTTGGTAAATAGAGTGACTGTTCATAGTGCGACCACGCTCCTGTTCTATTGATTGACGACACAAAAGAAAGAGGGACACATCAGCTGAGGATGATGTCGATTAGCTTCGTGAGACAGGAAACGTGCAGAGGCGCTGGTCGTGACTGTAATGGATCTCAGAATCCATTACATGAAGGCAGATCTGATTCACAGGTCGTGTGTGTCACACACCGCCTTCGCTATGCATTGTGAGTGCCAGTGTAACGGGGCGTTACACGTTAAGTTGTGCCGCTACAACTTAACCATTTCTGCGGTACGTAGGTACATGCAATTGCGTTAAGGCTGAACCAAAGGTTCGCCGAACTTAGGCGCACCCTATCGGTGCAGCCAGAAGAAGCCAGTCACAGACGGCTTCCCTGATTGGATAGAAACAAACAAACAACAACCATTTAGACCAATCAGATGGATAGTTTACAAAGGGTGCTTCAGAGCCATTCGTTGCACGCTGGCTCTGCAAACTACTTCAGATTTTTATGCATTTATAGTTACATCAAGATAGCCAAAGTAACCCAACTGGGGGTACTTCCCCATACAAATAAACACTTCGACTTTTGCCTTTGAAGACTCAGGTCTAAGGTTCTTCAGATTGCGCTCAGGAGAGCCAATCAGCGTGCCGAGTTGCACTGCGATACGCAGGCAACACGCGCAGCGCACGGGTCCTTGAGAGAAGGTGTTCATACACGCTTCCTCACTCTGCGTGCTGTGCCGCGTAACCCGAGCATTGACGTGCCCGGTTACAGCCAGAGAACAAAGGGTTTACAGCAATACAGGCCCCACATGCACGAGTGACGTCATCGGGTGTCGTCACAGAAGGATTCCCGTACCTGTCGGTACAGAGTGACGGTCACATGTACTAATCATTACAGAGTGATTGCTCCATGTACTAACCAATTACGGAATGATGGTTCCTGCTTGGGAACTTGACTGGTGACGCGGGCGACGTGTCTCTACCAGTTGAAATGAGTGGCGTGGGCCAATCACTTCGCAGGGAATTTTCCACAGGACTTCAAGTTCAAGGTCTTATGGGTTGAACCTCAGTGTACCCAAGGTTTTATATATCAGTTCAGTAGGTTTATTTCTGCATGAGTAGGTTTTATTCATAAAACTCTAGGAGCCCTTGAGGCTAATTAGGAGTAGCGACAGGAACCATAACAGCTTTTCAATTCAGTTGCAAATTTACCTTCAAGTCCTCAAGTCATCCGTCCTCCCTCCAAGTCGGGAGATCGCTTCCTCTGGCACAAGCGTGTGTGCCGTGTTTTGGGGACTGTTGTGGTACAGCGCCCCATTACACCACCACGCCCTGCTCAAGCTTCGCCTTTGCGGCGGTAAGCGCTTCCTCTCGCTCCAAGCGCACTTCTTTCACGTAGCGACATAGCTTCTTCACTGCAGAACTGATCATGTTGAGCGAATTGGCAACGGTGGCGATCTGCGGCTTCGGCTTGCGTGGATCAACCTTGGCTGCAGCTTCGCCATTCACGAAGTCGTTCGCAAGTCCGAGTAGGTAAGGGTCCTGATCGCCGACGGCCATGACTGTTGGTGTAACGGGGCGTTACACATTAAGTTGTGCCGCTACAACTTAACCATTTCTGCGGTACGTAAGTACACGCAATTGCTTTAAGACTGAACCAAAGGTTCGCCGTACTTAGGCGCACCCTATCGGTGCAGCCAGAAGAAGCCAGTCACAGACGGCTTCCCTGATTGGATAGAAACAAACAAACAACAACCATTTAGACCAATCAGATGGATAGTTTACAGAGGGT
>JAASFI010001122.1:0-11280 GCA_023333705.1 Globisporangium viniferum | reverse complement strand
GCTGGTGTACTCGGAGTTCCTCGACGCCCTGGCGATCGTGCTCTACGCAAAGCAGCAGAAAGAAGCAGCGGTACTCGAACCTCAGCCCCAAGAGCCAGGAGCTCAACAGCAGCAGCAGCTTCCTCTCTACGTGCTTCTCGATCAGTTCCTTCAGAGTGTGATAGCATGAGAGACAAATTGCAGGGATGCGGGAGGGCACGTCTTGTTTCTGATTCTACCTTTGCCTTTTTAGAAAGCGCCTTACCTGTTTGTTTATCTTCTTCTCTTCAATCCGACCTCGAATGACGACCTTCTTCTTTCGTCTACGAACCAAACTCTCTGGGACGCAATACGCTTCTTAATACACGCTGCCGACTGGCCCCATCACCTGCGCATAACGAGACGGGAGCTCCACGACCTGGTCGTCGTCAAAAGTGGCTTCAAAAACGCTGCCGTCGTAGGCGTAGCGAACGTATCTACGCATATAGAAAGCCACACAGACACCGGTCAATATCATTATGATAACCACCACATGAGCCCTTAGGTCGGATACCAATTCTTCACGTACAACTTTGGCTTCTCGGCGGACGACGATCGCTGCTGCTCGAGCGCCATGTCCTCGACAGAATGGTCCTGGCCTATGCACGGGTTGTAAAAGCCCAGCAGGCCCGCCTTCGACTGGGCATACAGAGAGAGCGTCGAGTCCTACAAGACCCATATACACAAGGCCCAAGCATGATACAAGAGGTTAGTGAGTTAGACAGGCTTGCGCGGGTAGATAGATAGTTCCAACCAGCGAAAGGCGTGGGACGTACGTTGACGAAGAACTGCAGTGGGATGGTGACGTCGATCCACTTTTGCTCCAGGATCGCGGCGGCAACCTCAGGGTCGCTTTCAGCAGCCTCCGCTCTTCTGGCGGCGCCGTCCTCAGTCTCTTCGTCGCCGCTGTTGTCGGCATCGTCGGCGTACAAAGCCTCCGCGGCCTCGAACTCGCCAGCTGCCTGTCGGTCCCGCGGGTCCGGGCTCGTCGGGTTCTTGCCGTAGCGCGCAATCAGAATCACGAGCCCCTTCTTGTCTGCCTTGAGATTCTCCTTCTCGAGCTTCTCCTGCGCGCATCGCACCATGAGTCGTTGCTGCGCGATCGCGCACTGGCGCGCAGTGGTGAGGTACTGCACGCGCACTTCGCGGCGGTGCTCGATCTCACGACGACGGCGCTTCTCCTGCGCAGGCTTGAGCAGCTGCGTCACGACGGCAGACACGATGAACGGCGACGTGGCCGCGCAGAACGTCGAGAACGCGGTCTGCGCCGAGAACGGCGAGAGGAAGATCGGCACCACGAAGCGCACGCTGCCGCGCGTGAAGCCGACGCGCAGCGTGACGCCCGCCTTCGCCAGGAGCACGCCCAGCGCCAGGCGCGTGCGTCTCGAGATCTCCCGACTCGCACCAGCCACGAGCGAGAACCCGCCAAAGAGGTTCGCGCGGATTGAGAGCTTTGCAGACGTGGCAGCCATGAGCGCGCGGCGGAACTGCAGCGACAGGTTCGGTCCGCTCTTGTTCACCGCCACCGCCGCGGTCGCCTGGTAGGTGCCCGTGTCGTTGCTTAGCGACGCCGACACGCCGTCGCGCGTGCTGTACATCATCGCACCGTGGAGCTGCGACGTGAGCAGCTGGTTCGCGCCGAACGAGATGTCGAGACCGTTGTCGTCGAGCTCCGGGATGAGCATGAACACCGTGTGCGGGGACACGGGCTGGCTGATCTGGCAGTGCAGCTTGGGGGTCCAGCCGAGCTCGCTCGAGAGCGTGAACGACGGCGTACTCGGGTCGAACGACGTGTACGCGAGCTGCGTGGTGAAGCTGCCCATGCCCAGGCCGTGCTTGTCGTACATGTAGCCGCCGACCGTGAGGTTCAGGTTGCGCGTCAACGGGAACATCGTGCGCTGGTGGATCGTCATCTCCGTGCGCTCCACGTACCGACCGCCGCGCTGGAAGAGACTGCGCAGGCCGCGCATGGGCTCGCGCACAAAGTCCGACGCGTCCACGTGCATTGACATCTCGCTGAACGACGAGAACTGGCCCTCGAGCGCCTGCGTGTTCATGCGGCGGATCACGTCCTCCACGTGGCGCTGCATCTCCTCCGACGACTTGAGGTGCGCGCCGACCACGTTGTGCAGCGCCGCGTCCTGCTCCAGCGCCTGCACTCCCTATTATACGTTCGACAAACACACAGACGGAGACACGCAGAGGAGAGAGATAAAGAAAGAGAGAGAGAGAGAGAGAGAGAGAGTGTATTCCAACACGAAGAGCTCAATGTTAGCCTTCTCAATCATGATCACAAGCCACTCCGCCCTCCATTTCAAAGCACACAAGCACATGAACGTACCCGCTCGCCGTAGAGGTTGTAGACGCGGCGCTTGACCGGGTCGCAGAGCACCTTGTAGGCGCGGTCCAGGATCGGGTACTGCGTGTTGGCGAGCGCGATGAGCGCCTCGTCCTGCTGCTTGCGGCGCCGATCGGGGTGGAACTCGCGCGAGAGCGCCAGGTAGCGCGCGCGGATCTCGTCGCTCGAGGCGTCGCGCGCCACGCCCAGCAGCGCATAGTAGTCGCGCTCGTACTGGCGCCAGAACGCGTCGTCGCCCGCCGCCGAGCCGCCGCCATGTGCGTCGCCGCCATGTGCGTCGCCGTCCGCCATCCTGCCTGTCTGCTTCTATGTGGCTTTGGCTTTGTCTTTGTCTGTCGTGTTCACCTGACTGCCACGGAATGCGGAATGAATAGTACCCCCTCTTCTATCAACGATCTTCCTTTGCTTTTATACCATAATCCTTGATAATTGCATAATTGTGTGTGAGTACAAATACCATATTATACGCTAATTCTGTACTGGTTATTCGCATAATATTGTACATAGGCATAATTAACGACTTGGAAATGTGGACGATGAAATTGTACCCCATCCTTCATTTCCCTTTGCTGTTTCTCGACAACACATTCAATTCATATTGGGAGCGCCAAAAAGGCTCCACAAGCAAGCGCGCGGGCGGCAGTCGATCTCTCTCTCTCTCTCTCTCTCTCTCTCTCTGTGGACGCGTGAAGCCCAGAAGCGGAAGAATGCCGAGCGTGCGGGATGACGTGGAGATCTCTCTCCACGAGCACCGTTTCCTGGTCACCAAGCTGCTCGAGTCGCTCAGCACGGCCTCGCTGTACGTTCCATCCGCTCCTTCACTTGCGTGCATGATGCCTGGATGATTGAAAGTCGACCACTGACGCCTCTCTTCTCTCTTCTCCTTGTATGTGTGTGTATATGTATGGTGGACGCTCTCACTGCCGTTCACGTTTCAATCGGTAGCCCGCCGTCGACGATCACTGCGACGCGCCTGCGTACCGTGAACGAGACGTTCGGCAAAGCGCTCGAGAAGGACCGCGAGCTGCTCGCCGCCGTCAAGAAGCGTACGTCATGCGTATAACAAACGCGCTCTCTCTAATTGGCGATGATGAAGAGCCTGTGGGCCATATATAGTCGAGTAGTGGCTAACCAGCTGTGAATCGCGGTGGGTTATTGGTTTAGTGGCCCGCCACCAGGTCGCGCAGAAGGAGCTCGCGGCTATCCGGGACGAGATCCAGAAGAAAAAGCAGAAAGTGATCCGCTACGCCGTACAGCTGCGCCGCTCCCAGGAGGTGCGTTCGCTTGAGGGCTGTTGTTATCTACATGGGGCTGATCTTCTGGTATGTACACGAGTCCTGGGGCTCTTACGCTGTTGTTTCTATGAGACTTGTAGGACATTGCGAGCGTGCTCAAGAAACACCAGACGGTGCTCGACCATGCCAAACAGAAAACCAAAGGTACGCGTGCGCTTGGTCTCTCTCTATATATGGGTAGGGAGGGACCTTTCTGTAATGCTCACTGTGTTGGCACTGCTATACTGTGTGTCGTTGTCCACAGTTGTCTTGGACCCACGGGACATTGTTGCGTACGCGCACCGCATCGCCGGCACGACGTCCGCACCGCGAGAATGGCGTCCTGGGGTATGTTCATTGGCGTCCGTTACTGTAATGTCGTATGGTTGATCGGTACTAACCTTGGTTTCTGCTGTCTACTGTAGTTCCCCATGTTTGGCTTCATGCCGCCCGCGCCGCAGGGCCACATGATGCGCGCTGGCGTGCTCAGTCGCGGCATCGTGGACGAGATCGTGACCCAGGAGTCCGAGAAGTACTCGTCGACGGCGAGCAAAGTCAAGAAAGACGGCGACGACGACCTCGACAAGCTCAACATCCCCATTGGGCTCGGCGCGAGCGACGCGCAGATCCGAAAGCAGATGCCGCCAGGGTGGAAGCCTGGTGACCCGGTCGACCTGCCGCTCGACGCCCTCCTGCACTACATGGGGCGGAGCTTCTTCACGGTACTTCTTGTCGTTCATATGAATGGCGTGTAGCTGTCTATATGCTAGTGGTCTAAACAGTGTCGTGACGTTGTCTTTGTACTCTATAGGAGCAAGGCATTACATTACCCGAGTCCTGGAAAGCCGGCGACCCGCTGCCGCCGGACGCGATGGAGATCCTGCGCAAGAAGTTCAAGTTCCCCGAGAAGCGCGCGCCGCTCTACGACGACGAGGTCGTGGATGACGTCGAAAGTCTGCGCAAGAAGCGCAAGCTCGGAGACGCGTCGTCGGACGAGGCGGACGAGAGCGGCACTGCGACGGGCAACGAGACCGGGTCTGGCAAGGAGGACGACGACAGCGATAGTGACAGTGACAGCAGCGACAGCGACTCGGACAAGGAGACGACGCAGAAGATCTCGCTCAGTCTCTCCTCGGACGACGACAGCGACGACGACAGCGATTAGGCCGGTAGTTGTTGTGGCTGGTGGTTAGTGAGAAATGCTTTGGAAGACTCGACATCCGCTTTATCGCAAGAGCTCTTCGTCTAAGAATGAACAAAGCATTCCCAGGACGGTATATTGCTGTTCTAACCACCTGCGCTTTGAAATGTTTGACTTTGTTTGACACTTTGTTACAGGAAGCAGTGTGATTTGCGAAGACTTTGTCTTGAGATGAGGCCGGCGCACCCAAACGATGAAGAGATGACAAAGTGGAATTGCATCGAAGAATGTGGTATGTGATGGATTCGAAGCACGTGGTCGTCTAGGGGAAAGCAAGAAGATATGGTTGATTCTCATCCTTCCGCAGGAAAGAGCTCGGTTCAGGTCCGCTCTTTTGTGCTCGCCAACTTGATAACCTCTCAACGGTTGGTCGCGATCAAAAAAGTTCCGCGACGAGTGGACCGTATCGAGGACAGTTGGAACAGGCAAGAAACTGCCTGGAAATCAAAGCCTCGAAAGATTGTTTTCACAAACGTCTGGCGATTGAAGATCCCCTCAGAAGCAAAAAGTGAGGAGGGTGGCTACGAGGTGAGATTTGATTCGCGTGAGTCTGTCCGTATTAATAAGTTGGTGGGTTCGCTTTTTGTGCTCCCGCGCCATTCCTTTCCGCGTTTCGTCCGTTGCAGTTCTGGACCGATGGGGATTGAGCACAAGGGATCAGAGTTACTCAACTTAGCCAAAAGCTGAGTGAGATCCCGGACCGAGAGCCAAGACCGATATAGAAGTAGGTTTTGCCCAAAGCAGCCAGCCAGCCAGCACAACCAGCAAGCAGCGTCTTGCACACTTCGTCGTCTGATCACTGGCTGGTACGTGAAAGTAGGAGCTCCGATCGCATTTCTTACGTCAGCCCCAGCCACTTGATCTGCTCGCCTCAGAAAGCGCTCTATATTTGATCTCGCTCCTCTTGCAACAGCAGCAGCAAAAATAGCCCCCAGCAAGAGCTGCGACGAAGCAAAGACAAAGAGAGAGTGAGCGCGTTTTTCGTGCCGTAGAGCACACACATTTAACAGCGCCTTCCTCTCATTCTTGCATTTGCACCCGTCGCCCACCCTCCAGCGTCGTGTCTCACTCTCCCTTCGTTCTTCAAGCGCCGTCTCCCACACCCACTCCTCCTCTCTCGCAGAATAACGATGGCATTGCGTCAAGGCATCGCGAAGAATGGCTCGGTCACCAAGATCCGCCAGCAGGAAGCCGCGACAGCCGTGAATGTGGCGTCGCCGAAAGGAATCTCGAAGAAGACCCCCGGCATCTCGCCGTCGAAAGCCGGCGTCAGCGACCACACGCTCGGACTGCAGCGCCGAAGACTCTCGGTCGTGAGCGACAACAAGCTCGTCGAGGGCATGGCCCAGGTGTCCACCACCGATGTGGACTACGTGGAGGACGGCACGAGCGCAGTCGCCGCCTATGCGGGGCTCTCGAAGAAAGGCTACGCGCCGTACAACCCGCGCAAGAAGAACCAGGACTCGATGATCATCAAGCACGACCCGGACTCGCGATCGCTCTTGCTCTGCGTGTTTGACGGCCACGGTGAGGCCGGCGACGGTGTCTCGAACAGCATCCGCGACAAGTACCCAGGTGAGCTCTTCAAGCACCCAAAGTTTGCTGCCTCGGGCGATTTGACGGCCGACGCCGCGAATATGAAAGTCGCGATCGGCGAATCGCTGCAAGCCGTCGAGAGGAACGTGATCCGTGACCCAGCGATCGACACGGAGTTCAGCGGCACGACCGCCGTGGTGTCGGTGATCCGAGAGAACCTGCTGGTCGTGGGCAACGTCGGCGACTCGAGAATCACGCGCGGGTACGTCACAACGTCCCCGAACGGCGACGAAATGCTCGCGACCGAGTCCGTGTCAATCGACCACAAGCCCGACCGCGCCGACGAGAAAGCGCGCATCCTCGCAAGCGGCGGACGCGTGTTTGCGGTCGAGTACGACGACGGCATCGACGGTCCGCCGCGTGTCTGGCTCGGACACATGGACGTCCCAGGACTCGCCATGTCTCGATCGCTCGGTGACGCGGTAGCACACACGGCAGGCGTGGTATCAGAACCGGAGTACTTTACGCACATGCTGGACGACAGCGACCGGTGCCTCGTGATCGCGACCGACGGGCTCTGGGAGTTCATGTCGAACGAGGAAGTGATCGACATTGTGATGGCGCAGAAGGACCCGAAAGTCGCGGTCGACTTGCTCATCATGGAGGCGAACCGCCGCTGGATGAAGGAGGAGCAGGTCATCGACGACACGACCGTGATCGTCGTGTACGTCAACATCAACGAGATGGCGCCGGTCGGTGCGGTCGGCACGACGAGCGGCAGCGCAGGCGCGGCGGTCGAAGCAGAAGCCACGACTTGAGAGTGAATGCCATGGAGCTGGCCATCCACAACTGACACACAGAGAGAGAGACAAGTCAACCAACGCCTTTTCTATCATAAGTATTATATCTAAGATCACCATCATCAATCTCAATATAAAGATATTCCCAACGACACAAACCGTGAGAGGTGCTCAAGTGCTGCTCTCTCTATTGCGCCTTCTTTCGAGACGAGCGAGTCCCAGCCGCACCATCAGAGTTATCGAAGGCCAAGTCCCGCACGAATGCCTTCGCGAGCAGGAAGAGCAGTGGCACGAACACGATGAGCGCATTCACGATGCCGAACATCGAGATCGAGTTGCCGATCTCCTTCCAACTGCCTTCGTTCTTGACGAGGAACAGGAAATGCAGCGCCAAAAAGTCCGACATGCCCACGACGAGCAGGAAATACCGCGACGGAGGGTGGCGCACGATGGGTGAAGACGTAGAGCTACTCTCACCTACCGCCGCTTGGCCCTGACTGAGCTCTAGCACGACGTGGAACGCGCAAGCGACGACCATGAACGGGATCAGAATCTTGATCACGAGCAGCGCACCCATGAGGAACGGCGAGAACACGGTCACGAAACGGTACGTGGACGAGATCTCGAAGCTGCTCATGCTCGCGACGTTGCCCGTGCCGAAGAACGCGATCTTGATCAGCAGCAGGAAGAAGAACGCGCGGCGCACCTCATGCCGTAGAGAAGACTGGCTGGTGCTGTTGCTGGTGTTGTCACTGAGCTGCGCTTCCAGGACGATCCAGCTCAGCAGCACGCAGCAGAGCGCGACGTAAAAGAACACTTCGTATGAGATGCTCAGCAAAATGTACGACGGACTGAACGCGAGCACGATCTCCACCATCCGGAGTAGCATCCCACGGAGCTTCAGGTCTTGAGCTGTAGGTAACGAAGACGAGCTGCTACTTTCAAAGGAATTCACGTCGCCACCAGTAGTGCTGCTGCTACTCTGTGACGCTTTGGGTTTGAACGAGAGTCGCGCCAAGAGAGCGACGATCGGAGCGATCGACAGCACCCAGTTCGCGAGCGTCAGCAAAATCGGCGGCTTGCTCTTGTCTTCCAGGTAGCTCATGGTCCACTGTACCGTCACCAGCGACCCGCTCACGACGGCAAACGCAAGCATCCAGACCACTTTGCTGCCGTTGGAGCTTGCATCTTGAGTCATGGACGAAGAACCAGGGAGCGACACGACCGCGAATGCGAACGCAAGCAATGCGACGCCTCCAGCGACCACGAGGAGTGTGTGTTCGCCATACTCGGTCGGCAAGTACGGGAAAACGGAAATGAACAAACAGCTCGCTGTCCAAACCCCCACTGTTCTCTTGTTGACGCTTGAGCTTGCGCCTGACTCTGACTCATTACCAGTAGCTCCAAAAGAGCCATCGAGCCACGGCCACGCGCTCAGCAGCGTGAAGATTACGCCAAAGATGAAGCGCCGCTCGAATCCGAGCACGACCAGCTCGAGACAGAGTAGCACGAAGCCGCACTCGAGCCACCGTCTCCACTTGTTGGTACGAGTCTCCTTCCCTTGGCCCCTAGACGATGACGACGGCTGCTCAGCGACTCGCAATAAGTGGCGGTGGCTCCAGACAAAGTTCCAGAACACTACGGGGAACGAAACGTACAGAAAGTACGTCAGCGGCGAGCTCTCGAGCGCCAGGAACGTGAACACGCCGAAGAAGAGAAACCAGAGCTTGACGTCCCCAGTCTGCACGAGCATCCCCACGTGGAAGTGCGTCGGGTGCAGGAACGCGATGGCGACCACGAAAATCCAGCCGACGTACCCGAGCACGATCACGCTCAGCAGGAAGAACCAGTCGTAGCGCTGGAAGTACTCTAGCGTCTCGAGACAGATCGCGATCATCTTCTGGCTTAGCCTCTCCACCTGGTCGTAGTCCTGCGCATTCCAGAATTTTGTGAGCTTCTCGGAGAGTGGGGGCACTTTGTCGCGGAATGCGCGGAACGGTTGGAAGAACAGCAGCGTCTGCGCCTCTTTCTCCTGCTCCTTGCGCAGCGCGTGCAGATAGAGCTGCTGTGCGTTCGACATGACGGCCTTGGCGCGGTACTTGCCCTTGGCCAGGAACGTGAACGGCAGCACGCCGACCGAGTTGCGCGGGTACGGGATGCCCAGCAGCGAGCTGATCAGCGGCGCGACGTCGGCCTGCATCACGTCCTTGCGCGCGAGGTGTACGAGGCTGCCCCACTCCTTTGTTGCCGCCGCTTCCTGGGTCTGCTGCGCGTCCAGCTGCGCTTGCACGTGGGCTTTCGACTGCGTCGGCAGGTCGATCCGGAACGTTGCTTGCGAGGTCTCAGCTGTTGCCTTCGTAGGAACCTTGACTGGCTTGTCGACTCCGGCGCCCCATGCGACCAGCGGCGTCCTCGTGTTCGACGGGTCGCCGTCGCCGTGCGCGCCTTTGTTGCTCATGCCGTGGTCCGCGCTGAACACGTACGCGGTCTTGCCGTCGTAGTCGTAGAAGTCCTCCATGAGCCGGTAGATCTTCTCCACGAGCTCGTCCACGAGCGCGATGTTGTTGAGGTAGTCGTTCGAGTTGGGTCGGTGCGCGTGGCCGTTCGTGTCGATGCCGAGAAAGTGGCAGAAGAAGATCAGCTGCGGCGAGCGCAGCTGCTTCTCGAGCTCTGCGTCGGTCGCCGCGCGCTCAAAGAGCGCCGCGAACTGGTTGAAGACCCAGACGTCGAGCTCCGAGGCGTCCTTCGCGAAGTCCTCCTCTTCGTGCGAGTAGTGGCGCTCGGTCGCGTGCGGCACGTTGCGCGCGAACATGGGCACGATGTCGGGGCTGCCGAAGAGCCACGCGTGGCGGCTCTGGTTGAAGATCGAGTCAAAGTCCACGGGGTTGTCCTGCCAGCCCTTGGTGACCGCGCTCACGTCCTCGTACATGCCGGCGAAGAGCGCGACGTGGCCCGGCCGCGACTCGGTCGGCACGCGCGTGTGCGAGACCCCCCAGCTGCCCTGCGTCTCCACCATGCGGCGTAGGAACGACACGCGCGCTTCCGTGGGTGACGACGAGGCGTCGTCGTCAACATTGCTGTCACTGCTGCTGGTGCTACTGCTGGTGGCGTTCACCTCGAAGAACTTGTCGGCGCGGCAGCCGTCGGCCACAAACACCACGAGCCGCTGCGCCGGCGGCGCGAGCAGCAATGGTGAAGATGACGCGGACGATCCTGCGGCTGCTGAGGAGGAGGCCGGCGCCGCGTAGTGCACGCTCTCAATGTGCGCGACCACGGGCGACTTGAAGTAGATGTCGAAGATGCTGAGCACGTAGAGCGCGTGGAAGGCCACGCCCAGCACCAGCAGCGCGTTGCGGCCGCCGCCGTGCGATGCCGCCATGTTGTTGTTGTCGTTTTTTTTTATGGCCTTGGTGGTGAAGGCGTCGCCTGTGCTCGCGCCATGGCCAAGGCTTGCTCTGTCGTCGTGCGATCTCAAAAATGAAGCGAGAAGAACGAGGGAGAAAAATGAGATGAAGGAGAGAAGACTGAGAATCCAGATCTTTCTCTCACTTTCAAATACAGTATATCCACTTCGTTGAAGTGGACTCCATAAAACCCGGTAATACCGATAATGTCCATACCGGTAATACTACCGGTAGAACCAGGTCTGTGACCAAGGATGAGGTCTTTGTCACAAAGGGTGGACAACGGATTCACTAGGGTTCGATTAGGGGTTAAGGGAATAGGGCAAAACGCTCCGTCCACTTGCGTCCGCTTTCGTCCACCGTCGGTCCGCTCCTGTTGCCATCGCGACAAAAAGAGTGAACGGCTTCATTTGGTCCCTGCATACAAATCGCAAGAGTGTGCGCCCGTCCGCTCCGTTCATTCTTTTTGTCACATCAGAAAAAGTAGGTACCTGAAGTGACAAAAGAATGAACGGCGTTTGTTTACGCGCTCCAATACAAAAAACTCATGGGAAGCATTATTCTGACCCCCTCGAATTGATACGTTGACCCCCATTTCCCAGAAAAAGGACAAGACAATGTCGAAAATGTCTAAAGCAATATTACTTTGTTCATAAAGTATTCTCGACACCAGCAGTGTGAAGGTTTG
>JAASFI010001121.1:0-11282 GCA_023333705.1 Globisporangium viniferum | reverse complement strand
CGAAAAAGTGGCGGTCTCCGGAGGGTTCTGCTGGGCTCACGGCGGCGGCAAGCGCTGCAACTTTGACAAGTGCAACAAGCCCGCGTACAAGCGCACGCAGAACTTTTGCGCCAAGCACCACGCGGAAATGCAGCACGTGAACTATTTCGAAGTCTAACTGAAAAAGACTGGAAGGGGGGCTGTTTGACAAACTCTATAATCGTTTGGTAACGACAAGGCGGTGGATCGACGAGAACAGGGTTTCTTGACAGAGAATGGAAAGTTAACGATCTGAATGTATATACTGTGAAAAGGAACGTGTTGTGGGCACGCGAATCCGTTATGCGATGATATGTGTGGGGTAGTGGGGCCAAATGCGACAGCATCGAGCGCGTAAGAAGTGCGTGATGACGCTTTTGAAGATATTGCGCCATCGGCGTGAACGAATGCGTGCGTTGAGATACGTTAACTAACAACGTAGAGAAAGAAATCGACACTCCAAATCCAAGGCTCGCCAACACATATTGCTACTCCAGGGATTTGAAACATCTTTGGATCTGCAATTGTTCGACACTCACAATACTGTAAGCACATGCATGGGTGGGTGGGTCGTAAATACACAAAGACTTGGTGTTGGAATGAACCATTGTGCTGAAGCTTGCGGGCTCGTGAGCATTACGCGTGCTGTAATTGTGCGTTTTCACAAGACATCATACATTTTTAGACTCCCTAGAACATAAAATTGATATGGACGTCGAGCGCAAACCGCGAGAGCCTGGTTGTTCGGTCGCCGACGACTTCTGTGTACGCTTTCGCGTCCATGTTGTGTTCGCTCAGCTAGCAGAACATGGTGTACAGTACAAACTCTTTAAGAACGAGACGCTTTCAGCGCTCGATTCGCACACACTCCATCAGGTCCTCCTCGAAGACACTTTGCATACTCACATTGCGCAAGTGACAGGCCCAGACCATCCAGTGATTTGCCTTCTTCGTGCTCCATTGTGGTGAAGTGAGGATTACGAATTTTGATGAGCGTGCAAAGAAATGTGACGAAGTCACAGTGCGCATGAAAATACGAACTTTTGCGGTCATGAAAATCTGAGATGCTACCGGTTTCGGAGCGGTAGTTGTACCGGCAGTTAGTTTGTTTTAATACCGGTATTTTTCAACAACACTAGCATCGGTAGCTGAACTGAAAGATACCGGTTTTTATTGGTATATTTTTTCAAATTTCGATCGAAAAATAGGGTGTCAGCAAAGTGCATTAAACCACTACATATTCTGTCCAGGCACGAAGATTCATCAAGCTCAATTGTCAACGCAATTGCAGCACAAAAGAGATGGAGATAGATAGAGAGAGAGAGACGCGAGCAGTCAGCAAGATAGCAAAACCATCATCGACTGCTGAATATCCCCCGCGCACGTGATACAAGAAAGTGGCTGAGCGGGTCCAGAAGTAGATCTCCCAGGGTCGCGACGGCTACTCGATCGAGAGCTTCGGCAACACGGTCAGCTGGGTGGGCTTCTGGCGCGTGCAAACCGACGTCTCGTGCACGCGTACAATCGCAAACGGCGAGTGAGGTGGCGGTAAGACCTTCTAGGTCTCCAACTGCCGAACCACGACCAAAATCCACTGCTAAAATACGAAAATGTACATCTGTGTGTATGGATCTGTATGCTTTTTGGCATCCGTTCCATCGACTTGCTGTGGGGTTTATAAGGGTCCGGTGACAAGACGTTGTGGGTGTTCAACCGGCTTACGCTTTCGATTGGAATCCACATTCGCAGCCAAAGATTCACGAACTCTGCATAGAGCCCTCTTGGACAATGTATCATACTGATTGGATCTAGATACTAAGTTCGTCTGAAGACCTCCCAGTACATCAAAGTTTGAGAATGCAATGAACTGTTAATACGGTACAAGTTGTGCCAGACAATCTTCGCACAATCGAATAGATCGTCAAATGCGCACGCAGCTGCACGTCAGTATCCTATGAAAGAAGGTACCCTTCGGATCACTTTCCTTCTGTTGAAGACTACTGGCTAGGCTCTGTTAGTGGTCTCTCAGCAGTTGAAATTAATCGTACAGAACAGAGAGGAGAACCAAGAATGAGTTGTGCTGGATGGTTACTATGGATATGACTGTGGTGTTGGACGAACCATGCTCACTACAATATCTGGTCTGTACACGCTCGTTGTGTGGCTGCGTATCTTCCCACCTAAAAGGCAACACACTGAAAAATGTATCGTTGGTCGTTTGTCTTCGTCGATCATATTTTTTTCGGTTTGCGTTTTAAATATTATGCCCCCCCCCCCCCACGCCTCTTGCACACCTTCGCGGGTTTCCTATTCGCTGGTTCTGTTTTGGCTCACCGCGTTTCCCAATTGCTGGCTCTGTTTCACTTCACCGCAATCCTCTATAGTTCGTAGATGTAGTTGCCTGACTCACGTTGGCCCTGTGCTGCGCTCAAAAGTACCGAGTCGTTCGTGACGGCGGCCACCTGCAGTTGCCCTAGAGGCAGCGCTTGCCGCCACAATGGGCCTAGCAGAGCCCTTTCGAGATCGTCATCCTCTCGCAGCCGCCGTTCGTAAACTTGCTGGTGCCGCCGGGCGACCAGGAGAAACCTTTGGACTTGGCGCCGCGTTCACATCCCTCGACACTGCAGTTGATTGATCCACCTGAACAATCGACAGGTCGTGAAGCCACACAAAAGATTGAGTGAGTAGGTGTACAGTCACAGCGACGTGACTAAAGTGATGAACTTGAGGCTTACCGTGTTTCCAACAGAGCCTGCGGTGCTTGGCGCTGGCGCTGCAGTCCTCAACCGAGCACGTTCTACCTCCCTGTCAACCATGTTATACAATCATCCAGACCATCAGCCATTTTCATCTCGAAATACACGCGCGCACGAGTAATATAAAACACAAAAGCACACGTATCCCATGACGGAAGCATAGTCCGCGGTCGATCGTGTAGTTGGGACAGCCAGTGACGGAGCATGGGGGCGCTTTGCGTCCCACGCGAGGCTTCCTCACGCGCGTTGTTCGTGTTGTCTTGGATGGCAATCGGACACCAGGGGTCTGGTGCTTTGAAGCGGTGCAATTCGTCGCTACTGGGTGCTGCTGCTGCTGCTGGTGGAGAATACACGCCAGCGAGAGCTTTGACACTTGGCTGGACGCGAGCAGCTTCATGATTGTTGTGACGACTCGCTCGGTTGTCTGCGGGTGTTTTGGGAAATGAGCTCAAGTGAGCAGCACCGCAGCTGATATTCGATCGATTCACTGTTTGGACGCGCCTGAAGTAGCAGATGGGGTGTGTAGCGAGCATCTTCTACATTCCACATAACATTGCGGAGGGTGCACGACACTGACTGCATCCTCACGAGATCCATTTAAAGAGATGTATCCGTCGATGTAGAGAAATGCAAAAGTAGGCCCACGGCACGATTGGCTATCGACCCTGTCTGTACACTGTGCGTTTTTGGCGCATTCACTTAAAATTTCCAGTCTAAAGCCGTGAAACCAATGTGTACCACAGTAATATGTACCGCAGTCAGTCGGTTGCGAGAAGAGTGGGAGTCGCGTGGACGGACACACCACGCGCAGTGTCTTCTGATTCACTGGCGTCCCACACATTACGGCGCAGATGTGGTTCGTGCTGTACAGTAAACGCTATTTTATGATGAGCCTTTCCTTCCTTGTCCAACACACACACACCCGCCCGCGTCGTCAAGTTGCACGAAACCGATTGGTGGCGATTTTCGCGAGACGGATGCATGTCTGCTCGAAGCAATAATTCTATCCGTGTAAGTGAGCCGCCACAATTATATTATACCGAATGTTGCGCTACACAAAAGACTTCCTCACGTTTACAGATCAATGGTCCATCACATGATTGGCAGTGCTCATTCTGAATCGAGCTTGTTCAGGTAAAGAGGTTTTTCCTGTGATCCAGTCTCGTACACGAACAGTGCGAGGCGTTTCAACGCTTTTGGCAAGATCTGATCCAGTCAATCCATTCGCCTTCCAGCTGTTTGGGTACGACGGAGGGTGGTGGAGAGGGCATCCGTTCGCTCAAAAGCAGACTAAACGGTAGTGCGGCAGTATTTCGTCCAACGCGCACACTGTGCGAAGGGGCTAGATACCATATATGTATATGGGTAATCTATTTGGTATCCTATGGGTAGCCTGCCTACTATATTATAGTAGCCTACCTTCTCGTCGGCTGTTTCACGAAAGCGCACAAAATACATCATTTATCCCACTCGACTGTTTGCAGCAACTCGCGTCTCGCCCTTTCCTCTCACTATGCGTGTACCTGGATGTATGGGATGTTATGGGATGTTATGGGTTTTGAGATGTCGTTTCGACGCTCTGTCGGCGACAGTGACCCGACTCTCCCTTTCAGCAATGTGTCTAAGTGGTGCCTAAATATCCAGTCCATATGTCCTCTTGCTGCGTAGCAGCTAACCAAGTCTCATACATCGGTCTCCAGTTGAATTCCACAACTTTGAGACCTGATGTGGAGTCGAGGTAGTCAAATTCGCACCAGACAGAACGAGCATCACCATCGCCTCTTTGTTTCCAGCCATTGTGTGGGGTCAGTCAGGTGTCAGCGCTGTGACGAGTCTGTCTACCGCCTCAGCTCAACGACTGCCACACAAAGAACAATCTTAATGCGGTGTATACGGACAAACGTGTGTTGTGACCCCCCTTAAGCGACTTGATTTCAGCATTTGTGCCAAGCAGCACTATTGTACGTGGAGAATAAATACCGGTGTATCGAGTTTCGATATGTGTGTCACATCAAAGTCAGACGAGTCAACAACATTATACTACATTACTTTCAGCATAGCCACTTCTTGGTAAATAATTTCCAACTTTAAAGCAGCACCCACACTCGTTTTGTATGAAGTGGCATAAACACAAAAAGAAATTTCCAGCTGCTTGCTCACTTGCACGTATTTGAAGGAAAAACTACGAACTTTGCGAGAGCGCATTCCCCATGGGCAGAGTTACTGATATTGGGGTAAATTTCAAAAGGTGCTTTTTTAATGCAATTTCCCAGGACATGGACCAGTCCCAGAAGGTGGACATTTCTGTGCTGAGTTAGTGTGGCGCACATAAAATGCATTGTTGTTGCCAACCGATGTGCTTATTTGCCACCACAGCAAATGTAATGGAAGCTGTTGGACAGCTGGGGTGAGGCTCTCCGTGTTTGAAGCATGAGGCTTTCCGCCACCTCCCGTTGGCGCTCTCAGTCGTCTGAATGCTGCTGACGAATCTATCCATCACTAAGAATTTCGCTCCCCCTCTTCACAATTGCCCGCCATCTTCACATCGGGTGGACATTGTGCATTCAGGGCGACATATTCGACGTATGCAGATACTACCTTGTGGACTAGTGTTGAAAAATCTCTCTCGGCTCTCCGTACTAGGTTGATGCGTAAACGTAATAAGTATTAAGCCTGACTTCCTAAAAACAAATACATTTAAAATTGCAAGGTTGTAAACACTTAGAGTTTTGGAGGTGTTGTGCAGCAACGTCGATCGAATATTTGTGCATCGTCAGCCTCCTGCTACATGCAGTGTTTTCCACAGAAGAGCCCCGGAGGCATCCCGACAGAGCTGCGCACCAGCCCCGGCTGAAGGTGAGTAAGCGGTAGCCCGGAGGAGCGCGCTCCCCCAGGCTGCCGCCGCACACAACACGGCATGGTACAGTATTCTTAAGGTAGCGTAAGTTGTAATCAGAATGCCCAGTACGGTCTGGTCATGGTAGACCTATACATCTTCCTCCTAAAGGCAATGTTAAATGTTATACAGTAGCGTGGAGTGTTGATATTCGCTTTGGCCCGATTTCATCACACGGAAACTTCGCATTTTTGTGGGATCCTGCCAAATGTGTGATACTTTGCACACTACTGATACTAGTAGTCAAGACGATCTGTAGTAATTCTTGGCCAGTTATTTTCTCCCATGCAAGATAAGCCCAATGCGGCAAGGTACGAAGATGCAAACTACTTTAGTAAAGTATGAAACAACTACAAGCTTGTCTCTATGGGGATTCTCGACTTAGAGCGTGAGTGGTGTGGTCGAGAGGTAGTTGTAACTTTAACTTAGTCGCGTGGTTTTGTGCCTTCAGAGGCTTTCCACATCCGCAATCCCAAACTTACTACGTGGGAAACAAGTGCGTTCAAGTCTCCTATCCTTCTGTCACCCAGCTTAACAACTGGTCCAGGACTCTGAGCTGAAGAGCGAAACCCACAAGTTCCGTTAGCTTCAAGTAAAGAAAATGCCGATGAAACTACGCTGTACTTCATCTTCGCGCACGTGAACATCGACATTAAGTCTCCTGGAATTGTGAAATCTACTATTGCAACCTATACCTGCCATACGTATGTATAAGGTTTAGTTTGATAATAGCAATATTCATGTGACCTGTATTTATCGCATGCAATAGTAGGCGACAATGAGCTACTTCACTCTCCCCGAGGCGATCCTTCCTTCGTACAGATGCTGGTGACCGAGGTATGAGAGGGAAGAGGATGATTGTTGATGGCAACATGTAAGATTTAGGTGCTGTAAATTCCGTGTACAGTTTCGTCTTACACATATCACTTTCTTCTTTCTATTTGTTGTTATCTAGCTGGGGATTCCTGGCGGCTTCCACTTTGATATGCCCACTTCAGTACAATGCAAGTTTCTTTTGTCTTATACCCATAAAATACTCAGCAAATTTGTTTGCTAAACAGAGTCTCTTCACCTTAGGAATGAAATTTGACATGCGGTCATATCCTCTACAATATCCATGCGGCAAAGCAGCAACGTGTTCGAGAGTACAATTATCAGAGTACTGTATTTGCGATACACTCACGACAGTCCAGAAGCGCAGCTGAATCCATTGCCGTCCCCAGTTAAGCTAAGCGAAGAACAATTGACGGCGTTGGGATTGCTGCACACAGGAGTAATTTGTAAATGAAGGCTAAATGCTAAATCACAGCAAAAGCTGTGGTAGCAGCAGCATATGATAATCAATATAATTGAATGTGACACCCCTGCATCGAAGTCATCAACGAAAACACATTCAGGAGTTCAACTACTGAATTTAACGAAGTTGCGGTGCACAAAGTATCCGAATGCAAAGCTGATTATAAGCCTGGCTCTGGACCTCGACATTGCGCTTAGTCTTTAGTTTGTACTGCCCAGTAATTGGTTTGTTCATTAGTACTTAGCTCTGTCGTCGTTGTATGACGATATGTGCTGTCATACATGCAATCTTCGACGCAACTTGATCTAAACATCTTGTTGCGGTGCGATGAGAAGTACTGTAGATTGCTCTATCGCGCAACAACAGCAATTGGCATATTGACAGAGTTACAGGTAGAGACAGCTACTCATGAACAGTAGTAATAAACCAGGCATCAATGCCTATTATTATTTGAATGATGCAAACCAAACCAATAATGACTCAGATTATCCGTTGTGTGAAGTGCAATATTCTCTAGCGTGGTAATGCACCCTCTTGTAACGACATTGCCTGTGCGGTATAATCTCAATACTGCACAGTATGCATGCACACCGAAGTCACATTTGAAGGGTATTACGGCAGAGTTAAGTTGTGGCTACTTCGATCGACATGATACTACTAATATGGTTACCATCTACTAGTATGAGGGAAGCGAGTACAACAGATAGCATCCAACCCGACTTGGGAGTTTATCGGACCAAATTCTCTCACCAACTCCCTATTTAACGTGCGCTACACTAACTCAGCACACAAAAGTCAACTTTCTGGGACTGGTCTGGGAAATTGCATCCAAAAAGGTCCTCCTTTTGGAATTTACCCAACAGACTCCGCCAAATGGAGGATGTTGCCATGTGGTCATCGCTGAACGATGGCGTGAACACATATAAAATTAGCGAATCTATCACAATTTTTTAAGTTCGCATGAGCACACACAAAAGCATCATGTCCAGTTTCAGTTTAACTATAATTAACAGCAAGCGTATTGCTTTAATTTGCATGTTTATTTTTTACTAAATTTAAATTAGCGCGCCTGACTGACTTGGCGCAGAAAGATTTTACACCCTTGCGAGAAAGCAGCATCCAAGCGAGCACCTCCACACAGACCAGAGCGAGAGCTCTGCAAACTCCTCTCCTCTTGCCGACTAACTGCCTGTTTGCACCAATGGTTCACACTCAGGTGCCCCGAGACAATGGATATCCAACGGGCATAATTAGCAATCGCGATTAGCAAACGCGGCGAGTGCCTTCAAGGATCGTTTTTAGAGCGCATGTGCTTCAACCATCGCGTGGCAATCAAGAAGAGCTTGAAGGGAAGCATTCTTATCTTGCCGGGTACGGCACAACTACACGCCACCATGTAAGCCTACATCGCGCATTCGACTGTCCATAGAGACACCAACACAACACCCCAAAGTGTGTTGGTGGAGCAGTCGCCGCCTTCTGCGGTGCCTCTAGCGGACTTGAGACCCAAGCAATTCATGGTAGTTGCTGCTAGAGCGAGGCCAAGAGTGCGCGTTGCTTTGGCAAGCTCTTCAGTTAATGAGCACGGTTTTGGTGCAATGGAACTTCATTCGCTCCTTCAGCCAATTTCTTATAACTATCTAGAGCGAGAGAACGATGGTTAGAATTCAACGTGGTGTCTGGGTTCTGAAACTCAGTGCCTGTGCCATACTTTTCTACCCTTCGAGGGCACATTACCATCCTTCATAATTTCATAATGATCCACGCAGTTGTTGTGTGCACGCTCGAATGCCGCTTTGCTGCAGCCTTCAAAGGCGCAGCGCTTACCACCACCGCAAGCCCAGCACAAACCTTTCGAAACCGCCACTTTCGAGCAGGACGCGTCCAAACACATGGTGCCACCGCCATGCGACCAGCAGAAGCCTCGTCCTAGCGGGTACAGGTTTCCACCAAACACTTGACCGATCCACCTAAGGGTTGAACAACGGCAAATAAGTAAATGATAAGAGGACTGACAAGTTCAAAATGATAAAAAAAAATCACACCACGCACCGTGTTTCCAGCATTCCCTGTATGCTAAGCGCTTGAGGCGCATCCTTCCTTGGAGCATTTCTTCCTACCCTGGATCACATGCATTCATCAGAAAATTAATATAAACATGCCTAGTGAAGTATACAAAGACTTCGAAAAACTTCGTGGATGTCCGCTCGTTTGCCCACATGAACCTTTCGGCTGTGTGGAGACCTTGGTATGCTTGCTCAAACTACCGTGTAAATATGAAATGCTGACTGTGCGATATCGAAATCTTCAGCTCATGAAATTCGGGTCCATAGTCAGTAAGTAGACTGATTGCCTTCGACTTGTCTTGCCGTTCTCATCGTTGGCATCTATTTTTTTTATTTTGTGACTGAATCTTGCGCTAACCACACGGCCGAGTCACCAATTGCTCCTACTAGTTGTACCCGATAGCCGCGATCTCGAGTGGATTCTGCATGCACTTGACAGGACGATTAGCGTTGCGCTTTCTAGTTTAGTGCGGAATCGGTTAGAAGAGCACCCTCAACCAGTGAGTGTAAGAACTACCGTTTACAATGAGAGGTGCATGATAGGATCCAAATAAGAAAGGCTCAAACTTAGTTTGAATGCGGTGGGCTCTTGCGTGTATTTCAATTCGATTTTGACGGGGTGTTGGTGCACACTCGAGAGCAGAGCCAACCGGGATCATTCAACGTCAACTGGATTGGTATGGTCCAAATCGTACGTCCTTTACGTGAGCTCCAACGCGTTCACGTCTCCTTTATAAGCGTGGCGTACCTGCCTTGGTGCCTTACTCGACCACCACACTTACTCGCTGGGACCAGCTTACTCTCGGACACGATACGCTGCTTAGACTGTCGCTCGCTCGATTCTATTTCAGCACCAAGCACGTACGAATTTGAAGAGACACGGATAGTAACTGCCTATCAACATACAGTTCGATACATGGAGAAAGACAAGTCACTAAAGAATGTGCCCACTTACATGGCGATATGGTCCCATCCAGCGTGCTTTGGTCGTCTTCAATATGGCTCCGCGGCGTTCCCAGCTGGGACTGGAGATAGCAGCATTGTCTGCCGCAATGTGGTATTTCACGAAGAGCAACTTGTGCCCTCGATCCACAGAGTAGAGAGGGCTTTTGGGACTGACCAGCGCTTGCCCGCCGCCTTCGACCACGACTCGTCACCTCTGGCTCCACAGCGAACTGGAGAGGGCCCTTTCGCTGCCCGTATCGTGATGGCCGCAGGCATGGCTTTGTGTGAATCCACCTTTGACATATTGGGGCATTATTAAATATTTGATTCTGAATTTCACGCAAACCCGTGATTCTGATTCTGCTCAGAATCAGGCATGAGCAGGTGACGACGGTGGGCTGGCTTTCGAGTGTTCCTGGTTCTGGTGGCAAAAATCAAGATCGTCCTGTTTATGCGCCACCGCCCTTTCTCTACTGATGTGTCATCAGAGGCACGATATCCGCACACCATATTGTTCGAAAAATTGGCACGTTTCGCCTCGCGTATTAATTTGGGAGAGCATTCCATTGACCACTTTATATCACATATAGACATTATGCTAAGTTGAGAAGATATTGGATACCCACTCGCCTTTTCCCTAACTGCATTATGAGAGGAAGGATCTTCTTTTTTTAGATAACGCACACTTACGTTTCACGATCGAGTCTCCATATTGGGCGAATGTTATACAACACGAACGAGACTGCGAGGCAAAGAGCTCAATCAGCATGGGCGACCAAGAGTATGCGCCGTTGCTCCAGTGCCGGTCGTGCCAACAACCCGCAGAGCCGTCGGCGTGAGCGGCATCCGGTGCTGTGGCAGGTGTGCATGTTGGTCTGCAGTGAGGAGCTACAATATGTACTGCACAGTACTGTCCAAAGCTCTCTCTCTCCACAGGTGAATGGAGTGTGATCCACAACAGGAAGAGCGGTGGACCAATAAAATACGGTAAAGACGTTAGCAAAGCGCAGATGAAGCAGTGTGGTGTGCAATCATCGGCGTCCAGTCGTCTTCTGGTGAATGCAGCGAGCCTCCTGATCGCCGGGCTCAACCATCGTCTCTCTGTCCGTGCGGGTGGCGACGTCGCAGTATCTACTGGCCGTCGAGGTGAGCAATTGGCGTCTGCGGACTGTGTGTCGTACGCTCTCGTACTGAAAGGTTTCTGGAGTGGTGTGTATGTGTGTGTATGTGTGTGTGTGTGTGTGTGTGTGTGTGTGTGTGTGTGTGTGTGTGTGTGTGTGTGTGTGTGTGTGTGTGTGTGTCCT
>JAASFI010001120.1:0-11283 GCA_023333705.1 Globisporangium viniferum | reverse complement strand
TGGGCTGAGCTGTCTGCTGAACGAGGCGGAGATCCAGATTGACGTGAAGCAGATGGGTGCTGTAAACTGGCGATCACCCGAGTATATGGTTGGTGGTCGACCGTCGTTTGCCTCGGATGTGTACTCGTTTGCGATGTGCATTTTGGAGGTTGTGAGTGGTGATGTCCCCTGGGGGAAGAGTGTCATTGCACCTGTTGTCCGCTACCGAGTCAAGCGAGGCGACATCCCGAACTTGCCAAACTCGATAAACGAAAAACAGCGCAATCTGATGCAGCTGATGACCAAGTTCGAACCATCGGAGCGTGTGAAAATGGGGTTCGTGGTAGACAAGCTGCATGAAATCGCGCAGGAAGCGAAGTCGATGAATGTACCGTAGCTGTAGGGTCTGAATGCGACAGTAAAACCAAGTTCATTGCTGTGGGTTTGCTCAGCGTGTACACTGGGGGAGCCTTTGTGGGTCACTTGGTTGTCAAGAAGAAGACTCTTTATCACTAACCTTAATATTTGTCTAATAGATGACCTCGAGTTGTGGTGCGAATGTTGTCGATTGGCTGAAATTATTATTGTATTGCTTCAAAATGCAAAATTTGCTCAGCAACTTCTCAATTCAACAAGGAAGGCGCTCGCTCGGTCGGTCATTGGACTGACCCGCTCTGTTGCTGCAGCGCGTAGATCCCGCGGTGGACGCGGTGCTGAGCTTCCTCTCGTACAGCGTCCTCGTCTGCTGGCTTGTGTGCGCGCTCGAAGGCGGGAACGAGCTCCACGAGCGCTTTCTGCACACCAAAGTAGACTTCCACTTGGACAACGACGCGCGCGTACTGCACTGCGCTGCAGCGCATGACTGTACGAATGCGGTCTACAAGCTTCGAAAGAATGCAAAACTGCCCCAATGCCGAGTGCGACGTGTACACACGGGTGTGAGTGCGTACGAAGGGGACAGCGACCGAAGAGCGATCATAAAGTGGGTCAACAAGTTTTGCCCATACAGGTTCCCTGAAGAAGTCATGTACGAAGCCGCGAAGCACAGCGATCTGCAGGTTGTGCAGTGGCTCCACACGACTTCAGAGCACGACCCGGACCTCGCGATACTAGAAGCTGGGAAACACGGGCAACTCGAGATCGTACAGTGGCTCGCGGACGCGTTCAACAGACCTGGCTACAGGTGGGAACGGAATTTGCTGAAGATTGACGTGCAGTTGCCACTCAGCGACTCGCTCGAGATGATCGCCTGGGCTGTGCGAGACAAGCGTGATATTCCCACTAAAGTCTGTACGCGCTATTTCGCCACCCGCAAGTACTTCGCTCCCCCAACCGAGACGAACGATTCATCCTGGTTGCTGTACGATGTGCCCTCGTTAGTTGCAAAGCAAGGCGATCTGGAGCTGTTGCAAGTGCTGAAGAAAACAAGTTCCAAGTACAACTGGTCGTTCACCGGGGATACTGTCAAGGTTGCGGCTTCAAAGGGCCATCTGGAGGTGATCGAGTGGCTCATCAACGTCGCTGGCGTGACGGATTACGACAAGACAAGCGCCCTCCGAGTTGCCGCGAAGAACGACCATCTTCACGTTTTGAAATGGCTCCAATCCATTCACTTCGAACGATTCAACCGCTACTACAAGAGAGTGCACGCAGTGTATTACTGTCATCTGAACATCGTGCAGTGGCGTTGCGCATTGAATCCGCGCACGTCTTGGGATACCCGGACACTCGAACTCTTCGCCACCAGTGGCAAATGGGATATGCCCAAGTGGCTGTACGCAGAGTACCCTCATCTTCAAGTTACGACCTCAATACTGATGCTTGCAGCAATACTAGGTGACCTGGAGGCTTTCAAGATCCCTTACAATCGCCTTCCGCATAGTGCGATCACAAGTGAAGTCATTCAGCTCGCCTGCGGAAGCGGTAATCTCGAGCTGGTGCAGTTCGTTGTCAACACCCATGGCATCGCGAACGGGGATGGAGTCGAATCTGCGATAAGGAGCGGCCACCTCGATGTGACGAAGTGGCTCGTGAGCACTGGACTCGTGCCGGAACTGCCCTATGACATCTCGAAATGGAATGTAGTCAACGAGCATTATGATGTGCTCGTATGGGTGTTAAAAGACGTGCCTTCAATGTTTGAGCTCGAGTTCATGTCCCGCGACGAGTATGAAGAGATTTACTACTTCGACCCCAAAGACCGCACCACTCCGTTTGCTTGGTGCACCCGGAACGAAGATCACCTATGGCGACGACGATACATGGAGCTGATTCTTGGAGAAGCACCCCGAGTAGCTGAATGTAAAGATACTGCGTTGGGCGACAACATACCACCAGCTATCGCTGCTGAAGTTCATCTTCAACCACAAGCGCACATTCCCCGACAAGAAGATCCAGTACAGTGCGCACACTGTCATTGCAACCGCCAGCAGATACGGCCACCTGGAGATTCTCAAGTGGATGCACTCGAATGCAGACGTATGGGTCGTTGACGAATCAAACAGCTCTCGCAAACCGTGGAAGAGCGCGATCACATGTGCAGCGGTAGGCGATCACGCAGATATTGTGCGATGGCTGCAGGAGCGCGATCTGATTGATCCGACGATGCTGGGGCGGGCGTTCCGGTCTGCGATGCGGTTCGAGAGTCTGCGGGTCCTCAAATGGATCGCACACTCGGAGCCGACACTCCGATTTCGCCACCTGGATCTATGCTGCGCGGTCGAGAGTGGACTCGTGAAACAACGTCCAGAGTTGATCGACGTCAGCAATGTTTTGCTCAACTCAGTTGACAAGTTCATCCAGAAATTCAAGCTTCCCAGTTCAGTGGCGCCAGGGGACAACCACATCATCCAAGAAAGGGGCGGAAAGAGGCCGTCGTCAAGTGAAAGCTGCGTACCAAAGAAGCATCGCAAAGTTGGTGAAAGTTAAAGCAGCTCGATCAAGAGTCCTTCGTAGCTGATGTATTGCTAATGAAGCACCTAGACCGCATTTTCAAGCTTCATCAACCCCAAGGTTCGAATGAATTGTGGAAAGGCGAGACCCCGGTCTCTGAGCCAACGCAAAAGCGGTAAGACCAAGACACAAAATGTGGAGCTCGGCGAAGATTTGATTGGCAGGATTGGCTATGGAACACGTGGCTTGGACACAGATGCTTTAGCTCTGGACCACAGGTTTCACTCGTCCAGCGTCCTAAATTTACTGGACTCAGATCATGAAGAAGGTGGAAAACATCCCACTCTGAGCGATTTGGACTATTTCGAGGGTGGAAAGTCGGATAAGCTCCTTTGCCCTGATACACCCAACCTCGCTTACAATAGCTCAGCCCACACTCAGCAGGTCCTTACCACCAGGACGGTGCTGGAAGTGCGGCAGCTGATCTCGCGAGCACACGGTCTCTCCAAAAGCAGCCATTCTTATCCAAGCGCTCAGACCAAGCGTTGGATGGGACTGCCGCCGCTTTTAACACGCTCACTTTGAAATCAATCTGACAACAAAAAGCCTGGCTGCCTCCCGTCGTTCACTAAGCAATCGCCAAGCATAAGCTATCAAGCTCTTCACTCGCCCAAGAACCGTCGGCTCGTTGTCTCTCTGACCATGGCGGACACGACGCGCCGCGCGAACCTGAGCATCACGACAGACTTCTCCAAGCTCAACCATGGAGCCACCACTCAGCCAACATCGAGCGTGGTCGGTGCAGTCGCCGATGCTAGCAGCCCGTTTGCGTTTCTCGAGAAGGCGACGAAGATGATCACAGACCGTCTGGCGCCTGCGACTCTAGTGGACAAGCTCGAAGTGCTCGTCCCCACCACGGACGCTTGGGGGACCACGATCCGCAAGGAGCAGTTCCAGGACATGGACATGCTCGAGAGTGGCCACGCGCGCGAATACATCGCTGAAGAGTGCCTGAGCCCGACCCAGTCCAAGTCGTGGACCTACAGCACCGTCGAGCGCACGAACAAGAACCAGTACAAGATGTACTGGAACAACGACCAGTTCTTGCTGAGTGCCAAGCAAGTGGGCGGCACGTTCTACATCTCACAGTACGAGCATTTCCCGGACGCGGAAGCCGACGAGCCTTCGGGTCACTACTGCGCCGTGCTTCGCAAGGTCTCGGACCACAACTTCAAGCTCTACAATTGCGGCTGCGAAGGTTGTGACATGAGCTTCAACACGTTCACGTGCAGCAACATCCACGAAGACGCGAGCACTGCTGTCGTCGAAGGAGCAGATCGCCAGTTGCTCGCAGACATCTCGCACTTCACCAAGGCTGCGGGTGTCGTTGGCTCGGAAATGCGCTGCTTCTCCGTCACCATCCCTGCTGTGATTGAAGATCGTCGCTCGCGCGTGATCTGGTGCCCTCGCGTGAGTCGACCCGTGACTCCGTCGGGTGGTACTCCACGCGGAACCCCTCAGCGTGAGATGGTGACGTCTCCGTCACCTCACAGCAAGCGCCAGCACCGCTTCTCCTTCGACGTACCGACGAGCGACCGCATCAAGATCGGCAGCAAGTTGCCCGTGTGGTGCCCAGAGGTGAATAGCCTCATGCTCAAATTCCACGGCGGCCGCATTCGCGAAGCCTCGGCGAAGAACTTCATGCTGATGGTCGAGGACGAGCCGATCTCATCGGCATCAAAGGGCGAGCCAGCCGGAGGGGACAACAGCGGCGTAAGCCGAGTGCTCATGCAGTTTGGCAAGTTCTCCAAGTCCAAGTTCGCGCTGGACTTCCGGTACCCGCTCGCCCCCGTGCAGGCGTTCGCGATCGGATTGTCGTCCTGCGCCTGGAACGCGAAGGCGGCGGCGACGTAGAGAGAGCAGCGACACCACCCTCAAAGCTCTACTGGCACAATCTCCATCAATATTTACAGCTACTATATGCCTCCACCACTAGAAATGCATCGGATGCACCATAGAACCCCCCCATCTGAGAACATAATATGAACATACGGCATGTGAATTTATTACTCAAGCTCATCGAAGTGGTTACCATAGTCTCAGATAGGATGATAGGGTGAAACAGACAAAGAGCAACTCTGTAACAGCCAGGTTCTTTGTGAATGCAGCAAGCCATTCGAATTGAATGCAAATGATCCGCTCGTAACGACTTGTTCCGTGCCGAATAATGTGAAACCCACGTCAACAACGCGGCTCTTCGGCTGGTTCATCAGCCGGCCTTCAGTACATTTCCCGCGCTCTCCACAACAGCTCGTCAAGGGGATCAGCCACGTAAGCAAGTCTCGAGTCCGATAACTTCGAGGCGAGATGCCGTCAGAAGGTGCGCACCCCGATGAGGATCCTCAAGTAGCCGCAAGCGAAGGCAACGATGATCGCGAGCACGAGCTGTCCGAACTCTCTGAGGCCAGCCACGTCCAGGAAGATGGCACCAGCGAGCCGTGCGACAACAACACCGACAGCGGCGGAGAACTTGCAAGAGCGACCCCGCTCCCGAACGAGAGCAGCTGTCAATCCGAAAGCGTGGTGCTGGACATGGACAACATTGAGATCGGAGAGCATGCGCGACAGCTTCCACCTTCTGCTGCTCAAACTGAAAAAGCCCCGAAGGCTCTCAGCGATCTCCGTCAAAGCAGAGTCCCCAAGGCAGGAAGTGACGTAATGTCTGCTCGCACGTCCGGTGCTGGGGGAGGTGGTGAAGGTGGTATCAACAGCAACGACTACAGAATGATGGCCAAGCAGGCAAAGTCGCTCTCCAAGTCCGGTCGCCTTGGCGCTGGCATCAAGTCGACGTATCAAGCAGAAATGTCGGACATTGGAGAGCTCGGGATCGGGCTCCAGCTCTACTTCATGCTGACCAAGTACCTGAGTGTCGCGTTCCTGATCATGGGGCTGATCGCGCTGCCGGCTATCGTTTTGCACAACTGCGGACACGGGATCACCAGCAAGATGGCGGACCCGCTGCAGTTGGCGTACGCCTCACTCGGCAACGAAGGCGTGAATGAAGCGATCGCGGGAGATCCCAAGCAGTGCCTTCCGGTCGGCAGCATTGACTGTACCTGGACCACAGTCGAGACGCCGTTCACGACCAAACCGGTCAAGGTCGCATGGATCATCACGATCAACGATTGCGCCTACTCGATCTTCTTCCTCTTCTTCTGCATCTTCTTTCGGTTCAAAGCGACTCAAGCGATCGAAACCCATCGAACCGAGAACCTGACGCCTGCAAAGTACGCCGTGTACGTCCGCGGTCTGCCTGCCGATGCCACGGAAAAGGAGATTTTGAGGCATTTCAATAGTCTCTACGATCTCACGAAGGAAGAAAAGTACTTCCCGCTCTGGTCCGGCTGTTGCTGGGGACGGCGTCGACGCGTGAAGCACTCCCGATCCAAGAAAGCAGTGAACCGGAACGTTGTCAAGAACCTTGACCACCTCGCTGGCGCGACTAGCATCACTAAGAAACTGTACCTTGGTACCTGGATCGCTGAAGTTAGCGTGGGCCATCTGACTGGCGGTCTCCTGCGCGCATTCCTCGCCATGGAGGCGCTGACTGGGAAAATCGCAGAGACTCGGAATTTGATCAACACTTTGGAGGACGAGAAGAGCCACTCGCCGTCGACGTTTAAATCCCAAGACGAAAAGCTTATTCAAGGGTCAAAGAAGCGGCTCGAGAAGCTATGTGCTCAGCTGGAGAAGAAGAAGGGCAAGATCAAGGAGCTCGAGCAGGCGATGCCGAACTCAGCGAAGAAGAAAGGTGAAGCCGCAGCACAGTACACTCCAATGTCAGCGGGGAGCAAGAAGGAGATCGCGCGTGCGAAGGTGAAAGCGGCAGCGAAAGCCGCGAAGACTGCCGCAACCAACACGCAGCAGGCGTTCAACTGGGAAGCCTGCGAGTGCGCGTTCGTGGTCTTCAACAACCTCGAATCCCGACGGCGGTGTCTTCAGGACTACCGTAAATCGACTTCGAGACTCGCGCACAAGTTCCAACCGAAACTGCTTCGCTTCCGCGATGGCAAGTTCCCGCTCACCGTGTGCGCAGCGTCCGAGCCGTCGAATATCCTGTGGGAGAACTTGGAAGTGACGGATCGCGGTCGCTTCTACCGCCGCTGGCTGACGTACTTGGTCACGTTCTTCCTGCTGCTGGTGTCTGCGATGATCATCTCGGCTGCGCAGTCAGCCCAGCAACAGTTTGCAGACAAACTACCGCCTTCAGGGCTGTGCGAAACGAAGCTCCCCCAGGTTTTCTACGGGAGCAGCTCGTACACATCCGCGAAGGCAAAATGGAAACTTGAATGGGACCCCAGCACTTCTTGTATGCCTGGTTCGCATAATGAGACGCGGTACCACATTGCGTACGACAATGGGATCGTGAATCCGTTCAACTTCAGCAACCCTGTGGTCGTGGCCGATCCCAGCAACCCTCCCAAACGATGTGTTGACCCGTGTGTCTCGGAGGACAGTGACGAAGTGTGCAGCACGCTGCCGTGCTTTGACAAGGATTTGCAGGACAGCGGGGATTCCTGCGAGACCTACGCGGCGAGCCACGCGCTCTACTGCTACTGCTCGAGTGCTCTTGTGAATAGCATCACGGATTTCGGCTACATCGACGGACCAAAGATGCTCTGGCGCGAGTACCTCCCATGTCGCGGGTACATCAAGGACTTTTTGAAGAAGAACGGCTTCATTGTCATGGCAGCTGCGGTCGTGATCATCGTCAACGTCCTCATGGACGTCATCTTGCGAGCGATGGCTGATTTCGAACGCCACTACAGCGGGTCCTCAAAGGCATCGGGGGGTGGCACTGAAGCTGTTCTCTGCGCAGTTTCTGAATACTGCGATCGTCGTGTTGCTTGTGAACTCTTCACTGGGTCTGAAGGGCGTCCCTGTGATGAGCGAGTTGCTCAAGGGCAAGTACAAGGACTTTGAGCGCGACTGGTACCCGACTGTCGGCATGGGGATCACGACGACGATGCTCATCAACGCGTTTCTACCGCAAGTGCAACTCTTTGTGCAGATGTTCATCGTCTCGCCGTGTAAACGGGAACTAAGGCGTCGCAGGATTCGTACTCAGGACCAAATGAACAAGCTCTACGCTGGCCCGGCATTCGACATCTCCAGTCGGTACCCGATGCTCCTCAACTCGGTCTTCGTGACCATGGTGTTCTGCGGAGGCTCGCCCATCCTGCTCTTCATCGCAGCAGTCTCCGCTGCGGGTACCTACTGGTTCGACAAGCTCTCGCTCGTTCACCTGTACAGCGTCAAGACTGCCTACGACGAAGAGCTGGGCGAGGTGGCACTCAGTTTGCTGCCCTGGACGCTAGTGCTGCACTTGGGGTTCTCCACGTGGATGTACGGAAACCCAAAGCTGATGAAGTCGAATCTGATCGACATCGTGTGGATCCTCAAGACGTTCGGTATGGAGTCCATTCTGAACGACAACCCAGGGGCTAGCGACGAGGTACTGTACGAGAAGTTCCTCGAGGAGTCGTCGTCGATCGACGTGCTGGGCCAGTACGGACTGATTGTCAAGGTGCTTCGCTCGAACGTCATGCTGATCTTCCTCTTCTTCATAGGGACGGTGTTGGCCATCCTGTTGTCTGCAGTGTGGCTCCAGGTGCTCTGGCCGATGCTCAAGAAGTCGCTGATCCTGTTCTATCGCAGCGTTTGTTTGCCCATCTTTGGCAAATCGCCACCTGGTCACCCAGTGCAAGAAGAAGGCCAAGCTGGTGTTACCGACAGCACCTCGAAGCCAAAGCCACCAGTGGTGATCCCCGAGTTCACAGACTATTTTCGAAAGTCCGTCAGCAGTTCATTCCAACCCGACAGACCCCTCGGCTTTGAGCGCAACGACGACGGTGAGCTGATCCGCAAGTGGCAGGAGAGTTATTGCAACCACGGCATCAAGCGCACTACCGGTCAGCAAATGCGCACCTGGGAGGTGATGCAGGCGTCGACGCGGTCGTACGCGATCGAAACCAACGAAAAGTACCAGCTCGCAGTTGCGGAGATCGTCGCAGCGTCGAAGCAGCTGCGTTTAGCGTCCATGAAGCCGGGTATGGTTGCTCCGATTGTGTGTCCAGCAAACGACGACATCCATGACGACTACGACGTGCTCCAGGCAGTCGCTGCTACCGATGCGGTGGAGGCTTCGGAGAATCAGAGGGTGGTGGGGCATGATGAAGATTCCGAACTCCCCGAAAATGGATGTGCGATGGAGTTGACGTTCGAAGAGAAGGCTGAATCGGGTCACATACTCGAGGCGATTGCGGCGATGGAGCCTGTGGCCGAGACCGGAACGATCGAAGGAGCCCCAGAGGCTGACGAGAACGACAAGGACGGAGCCGATCCTGTATTACCGCAGCAATAGTGAGTGCTGATTGAAGGATGGTTGGTATGCATGACAGCCTCCAGCCAATTCAATGGCATTATGTTGTATTGACCAGATCAGAGTGCGCGCCAGATTCCCCTCTGTGAACTCGAATAGAAAGTGGATCCGATAGTCTGGCATCATGTGTGGGCTGGTTTCTCTTCAAGCACAGGCTGGCTTTGGAGCAGTACGAGGTTCGTATTATAATGATGTGGTTGGTCAAAATAGAAAGTAAATGTTCATCGGAATGTATATGTTAGCAGCTACATACAAAAATAAAGGTCAGTGTCGGTATTAACAAATCGTTCAATGAAATAAATCCAATATTTTACGCTAATTTTTGAGGGGTTAATCATCAGTTTGCACCATTTCCGAAAAATCATCAATCGTTCTGAACCTGCAGACTTGTGTTCCTCTTGGCGTCGCTAGCCATTTTCTCCCAGCTGAGGTGGTGCAGCCAGAAGATCCCAGCAGCTACGAAGAGAAAGAGCCCCACCACGGATAACGCCAGGTAGACTGCTCTCATCCATAAGCCCATGCTCATGAAGCCATTTCAGGATGTGCAGATGCCCAAACGCTGCGCTCTTCCATGGGTTCATGACGGATGAAGACACGGTTTGGTGCACCATTTCAGCACCTCCAGGCGACCGTGTCAGCTTGCGAATGTGACCATATCTTGAACATACCAGCGAAACTAGGCGTCACTGCTTGTCGATACAGTGGAGAACACAACTTCAGCAGCGCTAGTAACCCAACTCAGGACCTCGGGGTCGCTGAAACTCAGCAGATCAGAAACCAGGTCGACTTCAAACTGAGCCACTTGAACTCTGAATCCAGCCACTTCGAAATCTCAACACAGTCGAGGTGGACCTGTCGCAACGAGTTCATTGATGGTATACGCAGCCATATTGTTCTCGATCAACCACTGCGCTGCGCGAATCCGAGTCCAAACGCAAGTCACCACCAGCGTTCCTGTTTGCCTTTCAAGCGAATTGTCTTCTCTCACTGCAAAACTTGAGAGAAGCGCTTCCACGGGACTTCCATGCGTCGTGAGTTACGACTGCACACTCCAATGATCTTCGTTCTTCAGCATACACTTTGCGGTTCACGCGACTGGTCTTGTTCTCCTTCAGCGTCTACAGCTGTTCGCCTGGTACCGCGATGCTCTGCTCGGTTACGATCGGCTGAAGAGCAGGTAAAGGCACTCTGACTTCTCTGTTGCTGACGTCGTGCGTTACCACTTAGCGGCACTTGCTTGCTGTCTCTGTGGCATGTATGTGGCCACTGCTGCTGCTACTGCCAATTGTCCTCAAGACAGTGCGCTCTCGAGTGCTGAGAGCGTCCAGCCAACCGCGAGTCAAGCCTCCTCCGCCCCAAACCATCAGCAGTGTAGGTATTCTCCTCAGTGACTTGCTCTCTCTCTCTCTCTCTCTCTCTCTCTCTCTTTCTGGTGCGTCGTTGAAGGTCACAATCTGGTGGTGGTGGATGGTTCAGTTTTCTTTCTGTACACTTGCGCCAAATATCGGCAGTGAACAGAAAGACGAATGAACCCACTCGCCAGAATCAACTTGATCTCACCCTCAAGTTGATCAAAAACCTGTTTATGACACAACTCAGTGATTTGTAGAGCTGAACCACTGTGCACATCTCATTTAAAGCGCATACGCAATCTCCGAGGCAGAAACGCACAACCACACTTCCGTCCTGTTTGTACTCTCATCATTCTCCCATTTCATCAAAAGCAACCAGCAAGAAGACACGAAGAAGAAGACTCCAAGAAGACACCAAGATGGGCTGCGCCACGTCCTCCGCCGCGAAGGACGCGACTCCACGAGAGCAGCTGCTTGCAGCGTACAGAGCGGCCGATATCAAGCCACCATGGCAGCTGCTGCTGCAACGCGAAGCGGTGATTAACCTGGACGCGATCGACGCAGATGGCCGCTCGCCCCTCATTGCTGCGTGCAGCCAAGGCCATGTTGAGTTGGTGA
>JAASFI010001119.1:0-11283 GCA_023333705.1 Globisporangium viniferum | reverse complement strand
GCGCTTCACGCTGATTTGTTTCCTCCTCGTCGGCAGTGCCGCCTCGCTGCTCGAAGTCTACCTCGAGCGCACCACTTTCACGATGCTGCTCTCCAGTTGCTGCCGCAATTTCTCCTTCTTTGCCGCGTTCGGCTGCCTCTTCGCGTACACGCCCGAGCTGTACCCGACGACGATTCGTGTCATTGGCATTGGGTACGCCTGGGGCATCAGCCGTATCGGCTTCTTCGTGGGCCCACAGCTGGTTTTCTGGATGGACGGGCACTGGCAGATGAGCGCCGAAGAGATCGTGTGGGTCTATTGTGGTCTCCTGATCATTGCTGCGACTGCGGTCTTCTCGTTCGGCGTGGAGACTGCCAACCAGGACACGGAGAAGATCGGACGACGCTCCACGCGGATGTCTACGGACCGCGAAACGGATGGCATCGCACTGTCAGCGTACCAACAGCACGACGACGACGACGATGACGAACCTGCGATCCTGCAGAGCCACTCGAGTGTCTCGGTCTAGGAAATTGGTTCCTGCGCTGTCTGCATTTCGTATGTGCCTATAAATTTTACTGCTACATTAAGTTTTAGTTTATTACACCTAATTAGTGGGAAGTGAATCTCCCAAGTCGATAGTATATAATACATAGGAAAGCCCAAGTATCTTGCTCGAATGAAGAGCGGGGTCCTAGTCCGTATGATTCATTCCAAGTTTGGGTTCTGCAACATCTAGTCTGTGGGGTGTGAGGATAGTCCAGGCCCTCGAAGTACCCGAGGGGTTTCTTGCTTCAAGTCGAAACGAGCGTGAGTTTCATTACAATGTCCATACTACCCATTGCCACTAATTAATATATCTTGAGGCCCTGATTCAGTCTCATCAAGAGTCCAAGAGAAGCGACTGGCCAAGAGCCCACAAGTCCCGGTCAGTACTGGAGGCTTATAGTGTAGTTCTCGGGACTTTTCAGAGCTTCAGGAGATGCCCTCCCGGAAGAGCTCGTTTCCATACTGGCTTGATGGAGCGAGTTGGAGTTGATCCTGTGCACAAGTGAGTCGCACGCAGTAGTGGAGGCTGTCACGCCAACATTGGAGCTGGTGTGCAAGTTTTTTTATACAGGCGTATTCTGTGTGAGAAACTATTGTGGATTAGGTAGACGCAATTATTATTAACCAATCAAAAAATTCAAGCATGTACATTTTTATCCAATTAAACTCAAATTGATACTGTCGCACAAAGTCGACAGCAATGCTTTTGTCAACTTCGCCTCAGAAACGGGACGTGCTCTTATAAATACTTGACACTATAGCCGAATTTCTCTGAAAAGGAACCAAATGCCAAAGCTTTGAAAGTTCGAAAATAAAGCCCACACAAGAACAGTATCTAGAGCGTGTATGCGCTACTACTAAATGATATGGATCTGCTGGGTTGCCGACATGCGCTCGTCTTCGTCCTCGTGCTTTTGGTACGCGAGCATCGCCGTTCTATTGGTCTCGTGGTCGATTGTGGTCAAGCTGGACGAGCTCCGCGTGGCTCGCTCGGCATCGTAGTGCGCCGTCTCAATGCCGACAGCAAACACGACGACGATGACAGCGAGTGTGAGGGCGCAGAAGACCCACATGACCTCCTTGATGCTCATGTGCAAATGATCCTCCATCCAGATGACGGCGTAGGGACCGGCGAAGTACCCGAGGCGACTGATACCCCAGGCGTAGCCGATGCCGATGACGCGGATCGAGGCCGGGTACAGCTCCGGCGTGTACGTGTACAGACAGCCCATGGCGCCCATGAACGCAAAGTTGCGGCAGCAGCTTGAGAGCGTCATCGACAGTGTCGTGCGCTCCAGGTACATCTCCAGCAGCAAGCCGCCGGTCGCGACGAGAAGGAAGCCCATGAGTGTGTAGCGTCGTCCGATGCGGTCGATCAACGCACAGGCAGACAAGTTGCCCAGAAGCTGAGCGAGTAGCACACTATACACCAGCACCGTCTTGCCCGATGCGTCTGCGACTTGTGCGACAAAGCCCTCGTCCAGGTACGCGCACACCGCGCTGTTGCTGATCGCCAGGCCCGTCCAGACGAACCAGAGCATGAGCGTGCGCGAGAGGTACGGGAAGCGCAGCAGGATGCGCACGCGGTTCGCCACCAATTTACAGAAAGACGGCGGGCGAGACTCGATCACGTGCTTGGCACTGTTGTTGTTCTGGTCGCTGCGCTGCAGGGTCTTGATAATGTCGTCCGCGTCCTCGTCGTGGAACATGCTCGAGGCTACTTCGATCTGGCGCAGCTCACGAACTGCTTCCTCGATCTTGCCCGAGGTCGCGAGCCACTTTGGGGACTCGGGCACGACATAGTAGATCAACGGCACGTAGAGGAGTGCGCCAGCGCTGAGCGCAGACACCACTCGCCAACCGATGTACGGCTCGATCTCCCGGCTCAGTACCACCGCGCAGATCGTTCCAAATGGCAGGAACACGTCCAAGTACACGAGCGCTTGACCGCGGATGCTCGTCGGCGCGAGCTCCATGATGAGCGCCGAGATGATCGGCTGCTGGCCTCCGAGTCCCAAGCCAACGATGAGGCGGAACACGATGAGCACGTGCACACTGGTGCTCACAGCACAGAGTGCGCCGGCCGAGTGCGTGAGCACAAACGAGATCAGCAACGCGAACTTGCGGCCGTGGGCATCAGCGAGACTCCCGAAGGCGAACGCGCCGACGAACGCCCCCAGCATGATGAACGTGTTGACGTGCGCCTTCTGTGTCGAGGTCATCGGGAGGTCGCCGTCCACGGAGCCGGTCATGTAGTTGAACGACGAAAGCTGCGCTCCCGCCATCGCCCAGGCGCCACCGGCGACGAGAAAGACGCGCACAAACCACCAGGAGACGCCAAAGAAGCCGGACTGGAGGTTGCCGAGCACGTCGAGACGCTTGGTGATCTGCTGACCCGCGGCGTATCCGTGGCGAGACGTCGCCACCATCGCCGCTGATTTTGTGGGTCTTGTGAGGCTGGTGAGTCAACGAAGAGGCGAATCCGAGAATGGCAGACAGACTGGCCATCTCCCCTTCTCAGTGAGTGTCCTCATCCTGCTTTCCCGTGAGCGAGGGAGGACAGACCCCCTCAGTCTCCTCCCTCTCTCACTACCCAGATGGCCCCGTTCCCCATCTGATGGATCGCACATCTGAGCTTTGAGTTCTTTCTTTGGCACGGAACTACAGTACATTACTATACAACACACACAGGGAGCAAGCAAGCTATCCATGTCACCAACCACCGTTGACTCCATTGAGACGAGGGATTCCAGTAACAACAGGAGACGGATCACCCTTGTGTTTACGGGCAGCCGTTTTGCGATGATGAAAACACAGCAGGCTTTGCCTGTTGGCCATCTTCGAAGATCTGTCAGCGGTACTGTGTCCTAGACTTTCAGAGTGAATAGGCAGCCTCTAGCCACTAAAGTTTTGTGGCAAAAACGCCTGAACCACTTGGAAGGCTCAACTCCTTGCGACACATATGACAAAAAGTGGCTGTGGCTGGTGAGGTCACCGGGAGGCTTCTATCTCTCTCTTTGGGCTCGTACAAGAAGTACTAGAGTGCTTGCATAGCGGAGCACCTTGGCGCTCAAGAATACTGTAGTTCATTCAGCGCCAAAGACTCAACACAAAGCATCCGTTCAGATCCAGGATCGTGATGAGAAGACTCAACACACTCGTCAGTTCAGATCCTGTCCGAGTGTAATTGACGTACGTCGCTGAATCACCATTATTACTTGACAGGAACGCGCAGACCAGACGCACGGAGTATATCCTCCAAATCGCTCTTTCGGATCAGCAACGAGAGGCGGTTGGGTGTTCAAATGTGGTGACGTCCAACTCTGTATTATGCGTATCCATGCACCGCCCTGGTGTGCGTCTATGGATAGGAAGGTTAGACATCCTATTCGGTGGTGACACACAAAATTAAAGCTGAACTTACTGTTAATCTGAACCACCACACCGACCTACCCCCAGAGCGGCTCACGCTGACTCCATCTTTGGTTTTCCTAGATGATGAAATGCACAGAGCTAGTCTTTGCAGTGATCGGCGCCACCACCGCATCGTTGTCTTCGTGCCGTTGGTACGCGACCACGAGGCCCCGGCTCGTGTCGTCCTGGAGGCGGTCGGTGGGGGACCTGGTAGAAGGTCACTTGAGTACCTCATATCAATGTTTGATCCTTCGCATTCGTCCTGGCGTTGGAATGCAGCGGATCCAGCTCTTCAGATCGTACTTCAAGTCTACGGGAGATGCGAGTGGGCGCTTGTGAGTTCAAGCGATAAACCGATTGATTCGCCTCCGGGGTTTCCGTCACTACTTTGTGGACAGATGGCAAGGGGAAAACGGGAGCTCTTCCGAGTCCCTCGTCAGTCAAACACACGTCCACCGTTATAAGCAGTCGACGAGGTTTTGCAACCCCTGTAACAAGCTACTTACTCCTTCCTATACAATCTGATTCAATAGTGACGCCCAATGTGTTCGTCCATTCAGAGGCGGACCTCCAGTGGTGACATAGGAGAGAGCTATTAAGACCAAGCCGAACAGTGGACGGCTTCCGCCCGTTGGGGTTTTCCGTGTGCGTTGTGGCGCTGGTATAATATCCACTTTGCGAGCGGTGATTCAATCGATAGGTTCTTGAATTTTCAGCGGTGCCACATTTCGACAACGTCGGAAATGGGGTGCCGACCAGGAGCCAGAGGAACCAGATGAGGCGCATCGTACAAATCGCTCTCTCGGATCAAAAGACGCCACTCTTTTCTTCCAGCGGCAACTGTCCCTCGGTCGCAACTTGGTCCAGTATCAATAGAGTAACCACCTTGATTGTGTGCCAACCTGGCCGACTCCGCCCCCATGTACCTGTAACTGTTCACCGACGTGCAGGGGCAAATGATTTCCCCCCCGTCGTCCTGCATTTCTGGCAACAGAGTGTGGCTGGTTTTACCATCAGACGCCATTATAACTGACACGCACTGTACTACTGCAGCGGCGTGGTGAACCTGCACCATCAAAGCCCAAGAAGCTGCTGCTGTAAGGTTGAATAGCCTCGCTGGGTTCCTGCTTTGCTTGCCGGGTCATCCACTTGAACAATTGTACCCTCGAACATGCTGTCAGCTGACAGCGACAGCCAGCGAACCATCGCACCAAAAGCACCTCTCGTGGTAGGTACAGTGGACCTTGATCTTCTCGTCAGCGGAAGTTTGCGGCTGTAGACCTGAGCGTACTGTAATCTATCACAGCAGCAATTTCTATAGTGTAATGGCGGGAGATGACGACAGAAGGGCACGTCACATTTGCTTCCGATGTCTCTTCTTCGCGATAGTACAGTACACCGCAAATGGTGCACCGCCGCCAGAGTGGGGTGCGTTGTTAGAATGGAAACTATCGGATAGTACCTAGACGGTGGGATCCTGACTCGGAGGCCACAAAGTCCGAGGTGTACACGCTTCGCTAACTTTATTACATGTCTAGTACAAAACTGAGGTCGGGTGTCTCTCTCTCTTTCCGAGGTGACCGCCTGTGAACTCCTTCCCCCTTCTGTCCTTCTAATAATACTCGTATGTCGCTTCCGAACAAACTACCGCAGTTAGCCTACCGCTCTTGCTCAGTTGATGAAATGCTGCTTGGAAGGACTGCTCTGTGCGCGAGGGATGTCGTCGATGGCGTCGAAGTCATCGTCGTCTACGTGCTTCTGGTACGCGATCACGATGGTCCCGTTGTTGGTTTCGTGGTGCGGGTCCGAGGTCATGTTCGTGGACCGGTCGCTGCCACCATCCGCTCGCTCCGAGTCGTAGCTCGCAGTCTCGATGCCAAACACGAAGATCGCGACGACGACGCTGAGCGAGATGGCGACGAAGAGCCAGACCACGGCGGCGACGCTCATGCCCAGACTCTCCTCCATCCAGATGACCACGTGCGGGCCAGCGAACGTGCCGAGGCGACTGATCCCCCACGCGTAACTGATGCCGATCACGCGGATTGACGTCGGGTACAACTCGGGCGTGTACGCGAACAGACAGCCCAAGGCGCCCATGTACGCAAAGTTGCGGATGCAACCCGAGATCAGCAGCAAAATGGTCGTGTGATCCAGGTACACCTCGAGCACCGAGCCGGCGGCCGCGAGAACCAGGAAGGAGATGATCGTGTGCCGCCGTCCGATGAGGTCGATGAGCGCGCACGCAGCCAGGTTGCCGACAAACTGCGCGACATACATGCTGTAGACCAGCAGCGTTCGCTCGGCGCTGTCGGTGATGCTGCGGATGAACACGCCGTCCAGGTGCACAAACAAGCCGCTGCTGACTAAGAAGAGCATGGTCCAGACGTACCAGAGCAGGAGCGTGCGCGTCAAGTACGGGAACTGCGTCAGGATGCGCACGCGGTTCGTCAGCTCCAGGCAGAACGAGGGTTTGTGGGTCTGCAGGATCATGTGCTTGGTGCCGTCTGACTCGCCGGCGTCGCGTAGTACTCCGAGGTTCTTGATCGCGTCGTCCGCGTGCTCTCCATGGAAGACGCTCGACGCTTGTTCGATCGTCCGCAGCACGCGAACGGCTTCGTCGATCTTCCCTGTGCTCGCGAGCCACTTTGGAGACTCAGGAATACCGTAGCAGAGCACCGGCAGATACAGCAGAGCGCCGCCGCTGAGCGCGGCCACCGCCCGCCAGCCGATGGATGGCCCGATCTCTCGACAGAGCGCAACGGCACAGATGATGCCGACGGGCATCCAGGCGTCCAGGTACACGAGCGCACGGCCTCGGATGTTGGTCGGCGAGAGCTCCATGACGAGCGCCGCGATGATGGGCTGCTGGCCTCCGAGTCCGAGTCCGACAATGAATCGGAACACTGAGAGCATCTCTGGACCTGTACTCGCTGCGCAAAGCGAGCCGGCGCCGTGGGCGAGTGCGAATGAGGTCAGGATCGCGAACTTGCGGCCGTGGGCGTCGGCGAGACTTCCGAACGCGAACGCGCCGGTGAACGCGCCGAGCATCGTGGAACCGACTGTCACGAGCGCTTGGATTGTCGAATCCATGGTGAAGTCCTCTTCCACCGTTGCCCGCATGTACGCGAACGACAGAGCCTGCGCGCCGGCCATCGCCCAGGCGATCCCAGCGACGAAGTGCACGCGCACGAACCACCAGGAGACGCCAAAGAGACCGGACTGGAGGTTGCCAAGCGCATCGAGGCGCTTGGTGATCTGCTGACCTGCGACGTACGCGCTGCGGTTGATCGCAGGCATCTTACGTAGTAGTATCTGGGGTGTCCGCTGAACTACCAGAGACCTGCGAGGCTGTGGACCTGCTGGCTGCTGTCTGCTGTCTGCTGGAGACGAGGGAAATTCGGCACTGAGAGACTGAGGAGGAAGAAGAAGAGAGCAAGTGCCTTCTCTGCTGCGAGTGTCAGCGACAGTCAATTCAATTAATCCCGTCCTTTAGTTTTCAATCAATCAATTGCCAGGTGCAGGCAGCTCCGAATCGATGGGACAACCGAGATCCCAGACTTGGCTTTGAAGGAGCGCGCGTTTTGCTGTTTTTCAGGTGATTATTGCGGTCGCGAGGAGGTGCAGTGGATTGAGATGGTACATAAATGAGAACGGCAAACCAGTCAGTCCTGAGATTCGTAAACCACATGAGCACAGGTGTCCGCATGCATTGCATGGGGGATTACTATTGTTACATTGATGGCGGCGGTGACATGTGCGAGAAGAACGTTCTCGCATTGGGCAGGATCTTGGACTGGCTGGGGGCTTCCTCTCACGAGCGTCTGTCGATCAACCAAGGTCCCTATTCCCATCAGGAATAGGTGGGAGGTGTTAACATGATAACAGTGGCCGCTGTAATAGAGGCTTGCTGGCTCCTTGGATCCTAGGATCCTGACTCTTCTGGCTAGAGGTGATCCGCTCCATCATCGACGAATTCGATCAATTAACAGAAATCAAACAGATTAACGTGAGAGCAGACTACATTCGACCATGAATTAAATAAATTAATTCAAACGGATTCTTTTTAGAGCCAACAATATATTAATATCATCAATAATGGGTCGTCATTTATTCGGAGGGGTCTCAGTACATTAACCGAAGAATTGAACTGCAGGTCAGATTGCGAGGGGCATTTCGCACTGTGCTCTACTTCTATAGAAGACACAGCGAAATTGCAGCAAATTATATGGTGTGGGGCTCTCTCTCTGTTGCCCTCCTTGTTGTGTTTTAATGAAGGCGTTGAGGACGGACAACCAGAGTCTGTCTCGATGTGTGTGGTGGTTATTTCTCGTCCGCGTTGCTGTGTTGTAATTATTAATATTATTGGTTGTTTTCTATTGTATTGTAGCACCGAAGTGGACGTCGGAAATGGGTGACCGGCCGCCTGTGGGAACTCAGATGCATCGGAGCTGCGCATCGTGTCAAATCGCTCTTTCGCATCAAAGGACCTCTCGTTTGCCGATCTTATCACCGAATCGCCCGGCTGAACCCTCCTGATCCATCCGTACCATAAACACCTTCGCGTCATGCGATTGCGTCTCAGCGTAGCATCTGTTAATCTGCTGGGCAAGATGCCATGTTTTTGACGCACCGTCACGAGAGGAACTACATTTTGTACCTCTAAATGCATGCTTTGTGTGGTACGTTGAACCCTCAGTCGGTCGACACCGGCATGTGTACTGGTTAACATTGGTGGTGCAGGTAGGCAGTAAGACCACAATCCAGTTTGCCACCAGCAGTCAGTACCGCGCGGCCAGTCGACGCAACAAGAACACCGACGCGAAGAGAAACTCTTCCGTGGATTTCTACAAGCAGGGAGAGAACGTTTGCGTTGTGTGAGGTTGCATTGCTGTAATCACAAAGGCATTTTCAATTGCACAAGCAGGACGCTCATCTGATCAAGAACCACGCGATCCTGGGCTACAGGCTCACAGCTGACGACGTACATTCGCACTCACTAATCCGCTGCTTTGGCTGGGGCAACCAGAGAATTTGCAAACCGTCTATGAGGCGCTATGAGAGAACCTAGGACTTCGCGCACATGGGCTTTGCTCTGAATGACCGACTTGGATCGACTCAAGGGACTGCATGCGTAAATTATCGTCGATACTCGCCACACCACCGTAGAATTCGGGTCAATAGCTCAAAATACAAGTTCGGTTATAGTGTTCACTCTTTTGTAAGAGCATGTCGGTCCTCAGTTTGAGTTGAGTTTTTTCATCGAATTAAATACAACTATTGAACATTATGATTGGCCCAAATTGTTTTATGGGAATATTCCAAAAGGTGACTCAAATAGACATGTTTGGTCAAAAGGTGACTCAAACCTCTTTAAGTGAAATATCCAAAATGTTGAGTTTTTTTTTCATTTGAATGCTAACGACACAGTCTGAATCATATTAATAGATTATGTTCCACAATGCGTTCCACACGCTGTTGTAGCTCAGTTGAAAGGTTGTCTATATTACTAGAATTTAGACGGAGTGACAACTCAATCTACCTAGCAAAATGATAGAACTGATATAAATACTATTATACACTTGCCTATGGAATATGTGTGCCGAGCTTGAGTCTTGTTATTGTGTGCATTTCGCTTTTTTTGTTTGTTTGCTTGTTTGTAGCTGGTGGTTTGTGTGGCGTCAGTGTTTTTGTGTGTTGAAGTTGTGTCTTGTTTGTGCTGAGTGTGTTTGTGTCGGACTTGTATTTTTTGTTTTTTTTGTTTTTTTGTTTCTGGATATTTTTGAATTGCTCTTTCAAGCAGATTCACCCGTAGCTCAAGCAGGTAAGCGACCGCTCGTCCGGCGAGAAGTCTCGGGTTCGATCCCCGGCGCGAGACATTCCGGGTATGTCTTGATACAATTCTGCTGTTGTTGTCGTCATTTGTCATGGGGAGATGGGGTCGTCATGTTGTCGAAGGAGCCAGTTCAGAGGGAGTGCAGGGGGGTTCTTGCTTGATCATTTCTTCTTTTTCCGAGCAGCCAGCAGAAGACAGACCAACAGAAGTCGAAGCGATGGAGTCAGCGAGCGCAGCGAGAGCGTCAAGCCCTGTGGTGTCTGGAGGCGCCGAATCCGAGTCCAGCTCCAGTTGCAGCTCCCACAGCAGTGAGGGCGTCAGCAGTCCGGTTGTGTCTGAGTCCGAAGAATCAAATTCTGACGGCGGGAGTCGTTCCTCGGATCGCGTTGGCTTTATTGGGTCTCGCACGAGTAGGGATGGCGCTTTGTCGGAGGGAGGCGGAACTGAGAGCTCAGCAACGCCGGCTGCTGACGTTCAGCGAGTGTCGAAGAAGCGCAAGACTAGGGAGCGGCTGCCATGCGGAGCGCACACCGCGTTCTTCAGGGGGGTTCCGCGTCAGGCGCTGACGGCGAGGCTTGCGAATCGGAAGTACCTCCCTCGGCCTCTGGCGGCAAAACCTGCGGATCGAGACATCCCACAGCCCAAGTACGACTTCGAGAATATCATCGAGCGCAGATCGGCCGCTTCCGGGAAGCAGTACTACGTGATGTGGAAGGAGTCGGCAGACCCAAAGACGAAGAAGGCAAGATTCTCGTACTCGTGGGAGCCAGAAGTCGAGCTGAGGAAGGACGGCTGCGGCGATCTGCTGGAGCTCGTTGACGACTGGATCGACAACGTCAAGCGGCGCTTCCCATTCGAGAGTTACCTGAAGTCCTCCGCGCTCGCCATCGGTATCATGGGGGCCAGCACCGAGAACGACTGTACTTTCGTTGCCGTGGAAGCAGCTTTTGAAGCGCTGGGTCTGTTTGGGGCAGCCACACGAATCCGGTTCGACGACTACCTCACGACTCTCGACGTGGATGTGTCGGGGGGGTTGGGATGGCCCAAGCTGGCCGGATTTCTCAAGTACCTGCATGCTGAAGTCCCTGGGTGTGCGCTGGATGAGTCGCGTTCCAAGAACCTCTTCAAGGGCGATGGCACCGGTCATGTGGGGATCCTTCGTTTGCTGCTGCGCGACGGGGTTTACCTCATTGGAACAAGCAACGGGCGTCGCGTTGGCCACTGCGCTGCGTTGGAGGTAAAGTGGGGGACATACTGGGTCTGGCACGAGGGAAGCTGGGTTCCGCTGTTGGACGCTGACTTCATCCACTCCGTCCATTTCGTTCGCCGTTTGGTTCATCGTGGGTAGGTCTTGACCGTTGTGTGTGTTCAACTTCGCAGTGTGATTTGTAATACAAACCAACTCTTTCGCTTGTTGTTGCTCCTTTTCTCGTGGAGGTTCAATTACTGCGAGGAAGCTGAAACTTGGCACACTGATGTTTTTCAGCACGGCGCATCGAGTGAAG
>JAASFI010001118.1:0-11331 GCA_023333705.1 Globisporangium viniferum | reverse complement strand
GCCAAAGCCCTTGCAGTACGCCACGAAGCTCAGTGTGTTGATCATCGTCGACGTGAAGATGGACGAGAGCACCATTGTCGTAGCTGTGTGAATGTGTGGATGTGTGTGGTAAGTTGGTTGGCTGGACGCTTGAGGGCTCTTGTCTGTGGGGACGGAGCTCTATTCGCAAATGACCGAGCAGGGCGAAAGCGTCTGTTGGTGTCTTGATGGTCAAATTGATTTGAATCAATTTGAGCTCTTCGCGTTCGATGGCATTCTCGTCCTTGAGCACAGGCTTTCGACAGTGATTCGCTGAAAATGTGATTCAGGCGATACAATTGGCTATAAAGTGAGAGGCAGTGAAGAGTGGTGGTACGTTCGATTCCAGTAATCACAGTGACCGTCATTCCGTGATGATGACAGCCAAGGTTGTCGCATACAAGAGGCTCTGACTCGCGAAGTGGCTTCATTTCCATCGGTTGTCGCTGGACTCATGAAAAAATCCACGAGCTACAGCATGTTGCTCAGGATTGTGTGGTGATGGTTCATACGCAAAGCCACATGCAGCCATGCAGCACTGGAGACTCCTGCGAAGGTGTCAACACACAATCAACCCAGTGGTTATCAGTGGAGAGTCCCGGCCGCACACAAGAAGCTTTTAATACTGGATAACAAGAAAATACTGTTTGCTCATTATAATTCATTTTGCTTCACTTCTACTGTCTCTGTCTACTGCTGTTCTTCTTCTAGACCAGTCGGCAGTTTGCCCGCCAAAAACTGGTTGATCGCATTTTTGCACTCCTCGTGCTTCTGGTGCTGCACGACGTGGCCGCACTGGTCAAACACGAGCACGTGCTTGCTGTCGACAGTCATGAGCTCTTCGACGCGCTCAAGGCAGGACACGTCTAGTAATCGGTCTTGCCTGCCCCACATCACGAGCGTTTTGGCGCGAATCTGTGGCAAATACGTTTCGAGCACCGTCGGCTCCATGAGGCAGTCGGTCGCAATCTTCTCGAGCACATGCAACTGCTTCGCCTACCAGCATAGAAAAAAAATGCAACAGAGCGATTCAAGGTTAGCGGCAATGACAGAGCAACGTTAGCCACGCAAGCAGTACACAATAGCCGTACTCGTTCTTGGCCGATCAGCCCCGCGATGAAACTTGGGATGTCGCCTGCGTCGTGGGTCGTCATCTTGTGCATTTCGTTGATCTCTTTGGCTGTTTGTGCGAGCAGCAGGTTTCGGCTCGTCTCTTCCATGATGCGCAGCGCGTCGCTTTTGTTCTTCATGAAGATCCCCGCCGGACAGATCATCGTCAGCGACTGCACGCGCTCCGGGTACTTGGCAGCAAACACACCGGCGATCATGCCACCCATGGAGATCCCAACGAGGTGCACCTTCTTGTCGGCTTGCACCGTTTTGTCGAGGAACTGGTGCAGGCGATCGGCTTGAGAATCCACGCTGTAGCTGGTGAGTGCGTCTGGGGGCGTGGTCTTACCCTGACCAGGCAGATCTGGGATCAGCACCTGGTACTTCTTGTCCACGCCGCTCGCCACACGCGTCCACGATTCCTTGAACGCACCAAAGCCATGCAGGAAGATGACGGTGTCCGCCTTGCCTTCGTCTTTGCCCTCGCGCTCCATGTAGCTCCAGTTGAACTCGTCCACTTGGACGTTCTTGCCGCCGAAGCCCTTGCAGAACGCTAGGAACGTGAGCGTGTTGACGAAGACCGACGTGAGCATGGACGAGAGCACCATTGTCGTGTGCGGAGAGTGGAGTTGTGCCTGTGGTGGCTTCTATTGCGGTTGCTGGCTTGTGTGCGACTGGCAGTCAATTGGCGAATGAGGCTGCAAGCAGTGGCGCAACTTCAGGTGGCGCTCTGTCAAATGAGCTCCTGCTCATTTTGCTCACCAGCTCATTTGGGTGTTCCTTGATGTTCTTGTCCTTACAACACTGACACTCACCGGTGATTCGCTAAAAAAACCACTTGAATGCTTTCTATTGGCTATAATTTGCCTTAAAGTGAAGAATGATGGTCTTTTCGTCCATCGTAATCCAAAAACCATCATTCCGTGATGATGACGGGACGAATGCTCCACACATTATCGAAACGAAATGGCTTCACTTTCCTCTCACTTGTCAAGCGAAAATCCAAAGAGCAACATGAATACATGGGCGATTCTAATCACGCAGTGATCAAATTCTGATTATGCAGGACGCGCAGGTCATCTGGCTACTCACGCACAGTAGTTGGCAGCGAAGCCACAAATTCTAGTGGAAAGCCAACAACGGAGAGCTAAAGCGAAGTTCTCAGCGACGCTACGGTGGTCTTCTACGCGATCGGTCGGTACACGTATCGACGCATCTTCGTCTTCAGCACCACAAGTGCGGCGAGGGCGGTGCACACGCAGCCAGCGAAAAAGAACGCGATCGGGTGCATTGCAATGAAGCCGTCTTCGTTCGTCGCGCCAGCGTTGGGAGCAGGGAACGACGGGGATGCCACCTCCTCCGAAAAGGCCGACAGCTCTGCGTTGTCCTTGCGCGTGACGTCCTGGGTGTCTTCAATCGGGTGGCCCTTCGCAGTTTCCTTGAATGGCACGATGCCAAAGATCGAGCCGCCGTAGATCGGGTTCTCCTCCCACACGAGCTCCTCTTCGCTGATATCAGGCTCCACAAACGCGCAGTCCGCTTCAATGCCGAGGTTGTTTTTGCCGCGCACGATCTTGAAGAAGCCGTTCATGCCCCAGTACGTGCCCCACGAGTTGCGCACGTGCCAGTACTTGACGCCATCTTCTTCGCCCCAGCCGACGATCTCCACGTCGTGGTCAATGTCCATGAAGCCGGTCGTGTCCTCGTAGATGCCGGCCTTGTAGCCGTACGTGAACCCGTTGCTGCACGCAATGCCGCACGTGATCGGCCCGTTCGCAAGCTCCTTGATCATCGCGGCCTCGCCAGATAGGGAGCCGTAGCGTTTCGCACGATAGCGGACCACCTTCGTCACAGGAAAGCAGCTCGCCTTGGTTGGGCTCTCCGGCGTGTACATGCAGCTGCAAAGACACAAACGAAGCACACGTGCTGTAAGTAAGCACCTACACATAGCTAATATCACCAGAACAAGTTGCAACGCATAGACTCACTTCATACAGTAGCCGTGAGGAGGACACGTGCCGTTCGTCGCAGTGAACTTGGTGTGGTCTGTCGCGTTGTACGGCAAGCAGGACTCATCCGGTAGCCCGTAGCGCTCCATAAACTCGTACACATCCTTGGCTTCGCCGCCGTCGCACCCGTCCGAGAGTCCGTGACCGGGGGCGCAGTTCAGAAAAGACTGACGTCCCAGCATCACGTCCGCGCCGGTGAACTTGCGCTTCTTGTTCATGATCTTGATCCGGTCCTGCGCGCTCGACATCGCGCCGTGCGCGTAGCACGAGCCGCAGTACTGCGGGATGTGCTGGTTCCACGACGGCACGCAGAAGCCCTTCTCGCACCAGTCAAAGTGCTTCGGGTACTTCGTTTCGATCTCTTTCTGCTCGCTGAGCGTCATCGCGGGCAGCTCCCGCACTTTCGGATGCAGGTGTTCGCGTCCTTTCATCGTGCGCTTGCAGCGGCAGCCCACAGCTTCGCCAGAGGCTTCGGCGGTCGATGCAGAGAATGCGAGCGCTGCGATGGCAGCAAGCGCCACCACGCGCTGGAATGAAAGGCGCGCCATTGGGGTCTGTATCTCGGGCTCTTGAGTAGCGGTGAGTGCGGAGCTCGCGGAAGAGGAGCTCTGGGCGGATGCTGGCAAGACGAAGAGTGAGCTTGCAAGGCTGGTTGGTGCTGGCACCCAGCCAGCATTGTGAGAAAATGCGCAGCACCAGCCAGCCATTAAATGCTGGGAAAGGGCTTCAAGCGAACGATTGCATTGGCCGAAACCACTAGCGTAACCTTCCAATGTCGTGCGCGTCGTTTCGCAGCCTGGGAGAGGGTACGGTTTACGGGTCTCCACAAAAGTACGAGTCGGGGTTCATGGTAACTTCAACATGAAGCATAAAGTGTTTATCGTACTTAATCGAGGTGTTACATCCAGGAATAGTCAAGTTGGCCTGGTGCTTGCCTGCCTGACTGACTGGAAGAAAAATGCCACACACTATTACCGACTGTGTTGGTGCTTTGCACATGGGAGAAGACAGTAATACACAAAGCCAAGCCATGGAGCTGGCGGAGAGTGATCAGTACCATCTGTACATTGAAAGCGTTCGCGATGACATCGCCGAGTGTTCGCAGCAGCTCCAGGAGAAACAGCTCGCGATCACGAACGCGCTCAAGCAGTCCGAAGAGCTCACGATCGACGCCGCCGCCTTGAAAGTGCGCATGAAGGAGCTCGAGTTTGACGAAGAGCTGCTCAAGCAGTCGGAAGACGCCGCGATCAAGGAGAAAGTGCTCGCGGAGAAGAAACTCATGGAGGTCGGCGGCTACGAGCGAGCAGTGCGCATGCTGCAAAAGGCGTTGCGGGAGGCAAATCGAGAGCTGCAGGACACCAAGAGTACGCTTACGGGCTCCCACTTTAGTACCAGCTTTCTTTACATTTCTAAACACTAACTATCGTGTTCACATGGTGTACTGATAGACGAAAAGGTGCACATCATGAGCGAGGAGAAGAAGCTGCACCAGGAACTCGTGCAGCTCAACATGATCCTCCACAAGAGCCGCGCGGCGAGCGTGAAGCTGCAGCAGGAGTACGACGCTGCAATGAAAAACAAGCGAGAAACTGACGAGAAGCTCGAGCGCCTCTCGCTGTTCCTGCAGAAAACCATCGAGGCTGCAGCCGGCCAGTCGCCGACCAAGAGCCAGCAGCAGCAACATCAACAACAGTTAGAGCAGAAAGAGTCGTTCCTGTCGCCGCCATCCCCGTTGCCGAGCCCGACTTTGATCAAATCCCAGCTATCAGCGTGGCGAAACTCTCCGAAATCGAGTTCGGCGGGATCGTCACCTCAGCCTAGTCCAACGAAAACGAACTGAGATGATAAGAAATAAACGCTTGGACCTGGGAATCAATTGCTGTATCACAGTCCAGATCTTTGGTATCGTTGGTACAACTAACCTGGATGGCCAGCCAGCCAGCAAGAAATTATGAAATGGCTACAAAACAGGTGCTTTTAAGTACGCACACACACTCTGTTCGAACTTTGCAATGTCGTTTAAGTTCGCCTTCTCCCAAATGTAAGTGCGGTCCATCCCGAATTGTATTGCTTTGATCCCTCGTATTGCTCCATCAGTTCTATCAACCCTCACATTCTAATTGGTTCCTCTGTTTTATTAAACAAAAATTAGAATCTCACCGAGTGGCTCCCGATCCCTTCTCCACCAGTTATTATCGAGCCACCACCATTTGGTTCTTGTGCGCATCACCCAAAAGAGCCAAAGCCAAAAGGGGGGAGAAATAATTGCGTCAAAGCAGCCACCAACGCAGAAGCAGAAGCAGCAGCAGCAGAGCAAACATGGCGAGTCGTTTCTGGGCCGGAGGCTCCTCGTCGGAGGAAGAGAGCGACCACTCGAGCGACTCGGAGATCGAGACGTCGCAGCAGCAGCAGCAGCGCGCGGCGTCGCGATGGGCCGTGCAGTCCGACTCGGACTCGGAGGAAGAAGTGCGCGTGGTCAAATCCGGCAAGGACAAGGCGCTCGAGGCGATTGAGCGCGCGTGCGACTCGATCAAGAACCACATCAAGATCAACGACTGGACCAAGATCCTGACCGAGTTCGACGCACTCGAGAAGCACCTGCTCAAGTCCAAGAATGTGATCAGCGCGCAGGGCAACCCGAGGTTCTACATCCGCACGATCGTCGTGCTCGAGGATTTCCTGAACGAGAAGGCCAAGAACAAGGCTGACCAGAAGAAGATGAGCAAGGAGAACAACAAGGCGCTCATCCGCATGAAGGGTAAGCTCAAGAAACACCTCGAGGGCATTCAGAGCGACGTCACCAAGTTCCGCGCGAACCCAGAGAGCAGCAGCAGCGAGTCGGAGAGCGAGTCCGAGTCCGAGTCGGACAGCGACAGCGACGACGACGACTCGTCGGAGGCCGCCGAGTCCTCGGAGGAGGAAGTGTCCGCCAAGTCTGGCAGCGACGAAGCCTCGGACGACGACGACAGCGCCGAGGAAGGCTCGGACGACGACGAGGACTCGGACGATGGTTCGTGGCCGAGCGAGTCGGAGTCGTCCTCGGAGTCGTCGGACGACGACAACGGTGAGCTCAAGGGCCGTGCCAAGTGGCTCAAGCAGACTCCTGCGACGGTCACCAAGGTCAAGGGACCAAAGGTGCCAAAGGCTGCGCGCGACAAGGTGCGCCGTGCGTCCGTGGACCTCGCGGTCAAGCCCGTGGAGGAAGAGCTCAAGCTCTCGGTGATGCAGTTCGACCGCCGCATCAAGGAGGTCGTCGCGATGCGTGGTAAGAAGGGCACGGAGGTGTCGGAGCAGCTCGCGATCCTGCGCAAGCTCGCGAACTACGCGCGCCGCCTGGGTCCAGCGCGCCAGCTTGTCGCCACCATGTACTTGCTCGGCACGCAGATTTTTGACGGCTCGAACAAGATCGATCGCGTCATGTCGGCGCGTCAGTGGAAGACCGCGCACACGGACCTGTCGACGATCCTGAAGATCCTGGAGCGCAACCTGGGCTTCTCGCTCGCACCGCTGACTTCCGAGGATCAGGCGGACATCCTCCAGGCCGGCCGCGACGCCGCGCCTCTGGACAAGGACGAAGACGACTCGCAGTACGTCGACACTTTGCCAAAGGCCGGCGAGAAGGGCAAGGTCAAGGTCTCGGGCGACCTCGCATCGTTCGTCGAGCGTCTCTCGGAGGAGTACACCAAGGCTTTGCAGCAGACGGACCCACACACGAGCGAGTACATTGGCCGTCTCTTTGACGAGGGCCTGCTCATCGAGGACGCGCAGCGCGTGCAGAGCTACTACGAGCGCCGCAACGACAACTCGCGCGCGTCCACGGTCGCGCTGATCCGCGCCGAGCTCATCTACTACAAGCACGAGTCGGTCGCGAACGCGCTCCACGAGTCGCAGGCCAAGCGCCTCAAGTACGGCGACCCGGTGCACCTGCACCCGGCGTGCAACGGCTCGGCGGCCAAGAAGGTCGCGATCGCGTCTTTCGACGCGTCGACGACCCACCCGGCGTCGATCTCTGGCCAGCCGACGGTCGACGTGGCTAAACTCGACACGGAGAAGGAGCTGCGCGACGTGTGCCTGTTCGTGTTCAAGCACGCGGACATCCGCGCCAAGACCCGCGCGATGCTCTGCCGCATCTACCACCACGCGCTGCACGACCGCTTCCACGAGGCCCGCGACCTGCTGCTGATGTCGCACATCCAGGACAACATCACGGACGCGGACATCGCGACGCAGATCCTGTTCAACCGCATGATGGCGCAGCTCGGTCTCGCGGCGTTCCGCTCGGGACTCATCTGGGAGGCGCACGCGTGTCTGTCGGAGATCTGCACGGGCTCGCGCACCAAGGAGCTGCTCGCGCAGGGCATGCAGTCATTCCGCTTCCAGGAGCGCGACCTGGACCAGGAGCGCCTCGAGCGCCGTCGTCAGGTGCCGTACCACATGCACATCAACCTGGACCTGCTCGAGACGTGCCACCTGGTGAGCGCGATGCTGCTTGAGGTGCCCAACATGGTCAACTCGCGCGTGTCGGAGCGTAAGCGCATGGTGTCCAAGGCGTTCCGTAAGCTGCTCGAGTTCCACGAGCGCCTCGTGTTCGAAGGCCCGCCGGAGAACCCGCGCGACCACGTGGTCTCGGCGGCCAAGCTGCTCGCCCAGGGCTCGTGGAAGAAGTGCGCCGAGCTGCTGCTGAGTCTGTCGGTCTGGGACCTGGTGCCGGGCGTGAACGCGAGCCAGCGCGTGAAGGACATGGTGCGCCACAAGATCCAGGTCGAGGCGCTGCGCACGTACCTGCTGGCGTTCAGCGAAGAGTACGACTCGATCAGCCTCGACCGCCTGACCGAGACGTTCGAGCTCGACGACAAGACGGTGCACAGTGTGGTGTCCAAGATGATGATCAACGAGGAGCTGCAGGGCGCGTGGGACCAGTCGTCCCAGTCGATCGTGCTGCACAAGAACGAGCGCTCGAGCCTGCAGAACCTGGCGCTCCAGTACTCGGACAAGCTCGCGCAGATCGTGGAGAACAACGAGCGCATGATGGACCTGCGCACGGGCAACAGCAAGGACGACTGGAACAACCGTCGCGGTGGGGGCGGCGACCGTCGCGGCCAGTCGGACGGCCACCGCGGTGGACGCATCGGCGGCGGCGACCGCAACCGCTCGCAGAACCAGGGCGGCCGCGGCAGCTTTCGTCCGCACGGTGGACGCGGCGGCGGCCGTGGCGGAGGTCGTGGAGGCCGTGGCGGCAACCGACAGGACCGCCAGGACCGCAATTAGAAAGGTGGATGGATGGATGGATGGATGAATGAATGGTGTCAGTGTCCATTCCATTTGCTCTGTTTCTGTAGGAAAGTAGTACCGGTCGTACGTTAGCATTTCGTTCGGAATGGAGACCCCCGCCAGGCGAACACTCGTGGCATTTGTCATAAGAAGAAGAAGAGACTATCGTCCTTGCGTCAGTCAAATATATTAAGCCTCTGTTTTGATAGTTTATTCCGATTGACCATGGCGATGACGATGACTAGAAGTTTAAGACTGGTATGTGCACACAGCGCACGCATCGTTTGTTTATTTGGTTATTTGGTATTCCAACGCATTTGACATCACATTTTGTATGAGCGGATGCGTGATAGGGTGAGCAAAACGTCACCCCAGCGCATCATCCATCCTATCGCTTTTGCTGTCTAACTAATCGCTTGTGTATTTTTTTTCGTTTCCTAGTCGACTCTCTGGGAATCGATTGCATCACGTGGTCCAAATGCCAATGCCAACACTCACTCAAGACTGGTTGAGGACTCATTCCGCTGTCGCTACGACTGGTGCTGCCGCTGCGACTGGAACCTCGCTTCCTTCACCTCGTCCGCGACCTCGCCCGCGTCCACGACCACGTCCACGGCCTCTTCCTCGTCCTCGGAAATTGCTCGAGCGTCCATTTTCGCGTTCATCACCTCCTTCAGCACCATCGCCGTTGCTCTTCGTTGGCTCCGATCCTTCACCATTCGTGCCAGAAGCAGCTTCGCCGTTCGTGTCCTCATTCTCGTCATTATTGTTCACGCGAGGTTTTCGAGTACGCTTTGCTTTCTTTGGGGCGCCAGTGGGAGCACCAGCTTCAGCTGTATCAACAACAGACGACGCGGGTTTTGCTTCATCGCTTGCTGGACTATCCCCTTCGGCTTCTGCGCCTGACTTGCTATCGTCGCGTGGCTTTCGACCCGCGCCTCGTCCACCCGAGCGTCCACCTCTGCCTCTACCACGTTTCACAGACTCGCCGCGAGCAGGTTTACCTTCTTTTGCTGCGCCATCTTCGCATTCAGCTGTTGCAGTTGCTGCAGTATTCGCTCGACTCTTTGCATTTTCCTGGTCTTCCACCTCTTCTTCACCGCCGGACGTCACTGGGCCAGCAGTAGCCGACTTCCCTTTCTTCTTCTCTGATCGCTTTGCATTGTTCTTGCGCGCTGCGAAAGGCTTTCGCGGCTTCTCGTCATCGAACAACTTCGACACGAGCTCCACAGGGATCGGACTCTGGTACCCAGGGTCTTCTTTATTCAGCTGGTCGAGCGACAGCTGGATCGAGATGCTTGGGATGTGACGCTTCGTCTCAATGCGGTCAAGCCCTTCTTCCAGTGGCTCGTACACGTCAATTGTCTCAATTGAAGAGATCTGCGTGATCTGGTGCAAGCTCTCGATACGGTGCTTCAAGATCTCGGCGACCGTCACGGCTTTGCTGATCGCATTGCCCATCGCCTTCAGCACAACGCCACGCTCATCCTTGTCCTGCAACACCAGTAGCAACACAGACTCACATACTCAGCACCAACGGACTCATCTTATAGACACACTAACGCATTCGCATACTACATATGATAAAGCACCCAGTGATAGACACAACACGCAAGACGACACGCAAAACAGACAAGCGGACACGCGTGTGACGGACATACCGCAAAGAGCCCGTTCGCGTAGGAGATGTAGCTGCGCACGTTGCCCTGCTGCGTGATGCGGATCTCGTTCGCCTCCACGGGCGCCTCGTCCTGGGTCTTGGCTTTCTCCACGCGGCGGTACTTGTCCATGTCGGTCGTCGTCTCTCTAACTGCCTCTTGTCTTGTGCTTTCTCACTTGGGTGCGGATTCGGAAATGAAGCAATCATCCCACCAAGGGCAACATATCAAAATGCGGAATGGCAGAAAGATCTGTGTGATGTAACTCTATGAAGTGGTTTTTAACGGGAACGAGCTCAGCTCACATGAAGAAGGAAAGATGGAAGGGAAAAAGAAACCAGGACTTTCTAGATTGTTACTTTTTGTAGTTACTTTTGAAAGAAAGTGACCCACTTCAATTTGACATACACTCTGAAAATGTAGCCATGTCGTTTTGGGTGGAGTCATCCGAGTACCGTTATGGGTTGGTTGGACGACGACGCCAGGTAAAGGATTTTACTGGTTTGGCTTGCAATTTGGTGCCAGCAAGTCAGAAGATGAGCTCCGTGCATCAGCTTTTACAGCTCAGATCATCTTCAAGTGCAGCCTTCTTCTGCATTTTCATGACAAGCACCTGTCGCCTCGTGTAGTTGTTGAACGCGCCACGCTTGTGGTTAGTGTACCCATGTACAGTAAACGCACTGTTCATTTCCCTCCCCTCTCTTTAACCTTTCACTTACAGCAGCGAGAATTTTGCTGTACTGTGCACGCCAGAGATCAAACATTGGTCACGAACGATTAGGACGATGTGGATAGCTACTGAGTCAACCAAGCAATGCATCGACTGCTTGTTGGGACCATCCTTGTTCTTCTGAGCAGGGTGTATGTGTAAAAGATCACAAGATCAGCGCTTTTGCACGATGACTCGCATTTCCAGGAATTTCACACTTGGGTTCTTGTTTCAAGTTGTGTGCCAACTTGAAAGCCGGACCCTCCGGCTTGTGGTAACCATTTTCTTCAAGCAGTGTGCGATCGTTGAAAGCAGTTCCCCATCACGCTATTACCTACCTCAGAAATGTGTCACCCATGGTAATCAAGTCAATCAAGCATGGCACAATTGTGTGCAAATTGAGCTCCCCACAGATAAGAGCCCTCAAGCGTCCAGCCAACCAACTTACCACACACATCCACACATTCACACAGCTACGACAATGGTGCTCTCGTCCATCTTCACGTCGACGATGATCAACACACTGAGCTTCGTGGCGTACTGCAAGGGCTTTGGC